>RJWK010017176.1:0-34603 GCA_004363435.1 Platanista minor
TTTTTTTTTTTTTTTTTTTTTTTTTTTTTTGGTACACAGGCCTCTCACTGCTGTGGCCTCTCCCGTTGTGGAGCACAGGCTCCGGACGCGCAGACTCAGAGGCCATGGCTCACGGGCCCAGCCGCTCCGCGGCATGTGGGATCTTCCCGGACCGGGGCACGAACCCGTGTCCCCTGCATCGGCAGGCGGACTCTCAACCACTGCGCCACCAGGGAAGCCCCAGATAGATTTAATTGATATTTATAGGGCATTCCATCCCAGAACAGCAGATTACTCTTTCTTCTCAAGTGCGCATGGAACATTCTCCAGGATAGATAACATCTTGGGTCACAAATCAAGCCTCAGTAAATTTAAGAAAATTGAAATCATTTCAAGCATTTTTTCTGACCACAATGCTATGAGATCAGAAATCAATTACAGGGAAAATAACGTAAAAAACACAAACACATGGAGGCTAAACAATACGTTACTAAATAACCAAGAGATCACTGAAGAAATCAAAGAGGAAATCAAAAAATACCTAGTGACAAATGACAGTGAAAACACGATGATCCAAAACATGGGATGCAGCAAAAGCAGTTCTAAGAGGTAAATTTATAGCTATACAAGCCTACCTCTAGAAACAAGAAAATCTCAAATAAACAATCTGACCTTACACCTAAAGGAACTAAGAAAGAAGAACAAACAAAACCCAAAGTTAGCAGAAGAAAAGAAATCATAAAGATCAGAGCAGAAATAAATAGAAACAAAGAAAACAATAGCAAAGATCAATAAAATTAAAAGCTGGTTCTTTGAGAAGATAAACAAAATTGATAAACCATTAGCGAGACTCATTAAGAAAAAGAGGGAGAGGACTCAAATCAATAAAATTAGAAATGAAAAAGGAGAAGTTACAACAGACACCACAGAAATACAAAGCATCCTAAGATAGTAGTACAAGCAACTCTATGCCAATAAAATGGACAACCTGGAAGAAATGGACAAATTCTTAGAAAGGCATAACCTTCTAAGACTGAACCAGGAAGAAAAAGAAAATATGAACAGACCAATCACAAGTAATGAAATTGAAGCTGTGATTACAAATCTTCCAACAAACAAAAGTCCAGGACTAGATGGCTTCACAGGTGAATTCTATCAAACATTTAGAGAAGAGCCAACACCCATCCTTCTCAAACTATTTCAAAAAATTGCAGAGGAAGGAACACTCCCAAACTCATTCTATGAGGCCACCATCACCCTGATACCAAAACCAGACAAAGACACTACAAAAAAAGAAAATTACAGACCAATATGACTGATGAATAGATGCAAAAATCCTCAACAAAATACTAGCAAACAGAATCCAACAACACATTAAAAGGATCATATGCCATGATCAAGTGGGATTTATCCCATGGATTCAAGGATTCTTCAATATAGACATATCAATCAATGTGATACACCATATTAACAAATTGAAGAATAAAAACTATATGATCATCTCAATAGATGCAGAAAAAGCTTTTGACAAAATTCAGCACCGATGTATGATAAAAACTCTCCAGAAAGAGGGCATAGAGGGAACCTACCTCAACATAATAAAGGCCATATACGACAAACCCACAGCAAACATCATTCTCAATGGTGAAAAACTGAAAGCATTTCCTCTAAGATCAGGAACAAGAGAAGGATGCCCACTCTCGCCACTATTATTCAACATAGTTTTGGAAGTCCTAGCCATGGCAATCAGAGGAGAAAAGGAAATAAAAGGAATACAAATTGGAAAACAAGAAAAAATGTCATTGTTTGCAGATGACATGATATTATTCATAGAGAATCCTAAAGATGCTACCAGAAAACTACTAGAGCTAATCAATGAATTTGGTAAAGTTGCAGGATACAAAATTAATGCACAGAAATCTCCTGCATTCCTATACACTAACAAAGAAAGATCAGAAAGAGAAATTAAGAAAAGAATCCCATTCACCAATGCAAAAAAAAGAATAAAATACCTAGGAATAAACCTACCTAAGTGGGTAAAAGACCTGTACTCAGAAAACTGTAAGGCACTGATGAAAGAAATCAAAGATAACACAAATAGATGGAGAGATAAACCATGTTCTTGGATTGGAAGAATCAATATTGTGAAAATGACTATACTACCCAAAGCAATCTACAGATTCAATGCAATCCCTATCAAATTACCAATGGCATTTTTTACAGAACTGGAACACAAAAACTTAAAAGTTGTATGGAGACACAAAAGACCTCGAATAGCCAAAGCAGTCTTGAGGGAATAAAACGGCGTGGGAGGAATCAGATTCCCTGACTTCAGACTATACTACAAAGCTACAGTAATCAAGACAATATGGTGCTGGCACCAAAACAGAAACATAGATCAATGGAACAAGATAGAAAGCCCAGAGATAAACCCACGCAGCTATGATCAACTAAACTATGACAAAGGAGGCAAGGGTATACAATGGAGAAAAGACAGTCTCTTCAATAAGTGGTGCTGGGAAAACTGGACAGCTACATATAAAAGAATGAAATTAGAACACTTCCTAACACCATACACAAAAATAAACTCAAAATGGATTAGAGACCTAAATGCAAGACCAGACACTATAAAACTCTTAGAGGAAAACATAGGAAGAACGCTCTTTGACAGAAATCACAGCAAGATCTTTTTTGATCCACTTCCTAGAGTAATGGAAATAAAAACAAAAATAAACAAATGGGACCTAATGAAACTTAAAAGCTTTTGCACAGCAAAGGAAACCATAAACAAGATGAACAGACAACCCTCAGAATGGGAGAAAATATTTGCAAATGAATCAACGGACAAAGGATTAATCTCCAAAATATATAAACAGCTCATGCAGTTCAATATTAAAAAAACAAATAACCCAATCCAAAAATTGGCAGAAGACTTAAATAGTCATTTCTCCAAAGAAGACATACAGATGGCCAAGAAGCACATGAAAAGCTGCTCAACATCACTAATTATTAGAGAAATGCAAATTAAAACTACAATGAGGTATCACCTCACACCAGTTAGAATGGGTATCATCAGAAAATCTACTAACAACAAATGCTGGAGAGGGTGTGGAGAAAAGGGAACGCTCTTACACTGTTGGTGGGAATGTAAATTGATACAGCCACTATGGAGGACAGTATGGAGGCTCCTTAAAAAACTAAAAATAGAATTACCATATGATCCAGCAATCCCACTACTGGGCATATACCCAGAGAAAACCATAATTCAAAAAGACACATGCACCCCAATGTTCATTGCAGCACTATTTACAATAGCCATGTCATGGAAGCGACCTAAATGTCCATCAACAGACAAATGGATAAAGAAGATGTGGTACATATATACAATGGAATATTACTCAGCCATAAAAAGGAACAAAGTTGGGTCATTTTTTGAGACATGGATGGACCTAGAGAGTATCTTACAGAGTGAAGTAAGTCAGAAAGAGAAAAACAAATATATTAACGCATATATGTGGAACCTAGAAAAATGGTACACATGAACCAGTTTGCAGGGCAGAAAATGAGACACAGACATAGAGAACAAACGTATGGACACCAAGGGGGGAAAGCAGCAGGGGGCTGGGGATGGTGGTGTGATCAATTGGGTGATTGGGATTGACATGTATACACTGATGTGTATAAAAATGATGACTAATAAGTACCTGCTGTAAAAAAATATAAATTAAATTAAAATTTAAAAATAGCATGTATTTATACGTAAGCCTTTTGTATATTTTTGAATATTCAAAAAGTCATATTGGGGCTTCCCTGGTGGTACAGTGGTTGAGAGTCCGCCTGCTGATGTGGGGGACACAGGTTCGTACCCCGGTCTGGGAGGATCCCACATGCCACGGAGCGGCTGCGCCCGTGAGCCATGGCCGCTGAGCCTGCATGTCCGGAGCCCGTGCTCTGCAACAGGAGAGCCCACAACAGTGAGAGGCCCGCGTATCACAAAAAAAAAAAAAAAAAAAAAAAAAGTCACATTGTCATTTTTTACATAATTTTGGTGTAATGATATAACAATCTGAAGAAATTAACAAGGGTTTTTCTGTTAAAATTTGAAAGAGAAAATTGGTAAGGAATTGGCAGCTTTTCATACCATATAATATACTTTTTAAGCCAACTTTGATGTTTCTTATAGGTTCAGATTGGAAAAGAAGTAAATAAAATTTTTTTTTTTGGCCACGCCACATGGCACGTGGGATCTTAGTTCCCGACCAGAGATCAAACCCCGCACCCCTTGCAGTGGAAGTGCTGAGTCTTAACCACTGGACCACCAGGGAAGTCACTAAGCAATTATTTTATATATTTTTTACTTGAATACTCTTAAATTATAAACCAAAAAGTTATAGTGCTTACACACCTTGATCACCTCTGAATCAAGTTTCTCCCTCATTAAAACTGATGCTTTTAAATAACCATTTGATTGAGAAATCTTGTTTTACGCATATTTTGGTTGGAACATTTTGTAAGCAATGTATTACTTCTACCTCTTGAAATTTCAGGTTGAAATTAATGAAAAGAAGTTTTCTAAAATTTGAATGCTGATTATTAAGGTTTCTGTGATATTTGAGAAAAAGTCATTTACTTGTGAAACTTTTGAAGATATAATGTTTCCCCCAACATCTTCTATTTCTTATAGATGAATACACATTGGGAAACCTATCTGATATAATTAGCAGATAGTTGATGATAAAGCAATTAAATAAAAGGTCATTTGCCTTATCTCTGAACAAAGAATTACCATCCCTGTTAGTCTATTAATTGGTGGAATAATTTGTTTTATGCATGTTTCCGTTCATGCTGAAAATCAATAACTCTCATAATGGAATGCCCTGGTTGAATCTGGTATACACAAATTGTAACACCTAGTGCTGTGGTTGCACTTTAAACTGATATGTTGTCACTTCAAATTACTTTGCATTGGCATCTGTGGTTATTTAGAACTACAAGTTAATTTGGATGATTTCCAGAACAAATAAACAAGTGCAAAACTGTCTCAATGCATTTACTGTGCTTGAATGATTGAAGGACTTTTTTTTTTTGGCTTTAATGTTCCAGAATAATTTTATCTAACAGCAGGAAGTGGCTAGACTCACAAACAAACTCTTCTTTTCTTGTAAATTATATGAAATCTACATTAAAAAGTATACTTAATTTTATTTACAATAATAATAAATAGGAAATGACTAAAGCATCTTACAAAAAAGTTCTATGAATAACATAATGACAATAATAACTATAACAGTAAAATAGAAATGGCAATAGTGATAGAAAAAACAACACAATAAATTTAAAAAGTAAGGATTTTGAACTACTCATAGTAAAGGAATCATATAATGAACAGGAGACTAGAGCTATTTAAAAATGATAAACAAAAAAAATGTAATCCTAAAACAGTATTTATTTTGGAAGCTAAAAGATGATATTTTCTATGAGAATTTACCAATTCTATGCCATCTATGGAAACACAGACTAAATGAATACACATCCTTTATGTATATGGCCATATCCATATTCTCAGTCTCTCACTACAACTTATTAATGTTATCCTTACATATACCTTTTTATCTTAACCTCATGTTGCAGCCATGTAACATGGTGATGACTCTCTCCTGAAGCACATCTTTTCTCCATTTTCATATTCACTCAGAGAAATCTCAAGTCCCGAGCTTTAGTCTATGTGCATGAATGTATGTCTTCTGCCCTGATTTCCTAGCTAACATATAAAACCTCCTAGGTTTAACTACTGTGATGATTAATTTTATATGTCAAGTTGGCTAAGCTGTGGCTCCCAGTTTTTGGTCAAACACCAGTCCAGATATTTCTGTGAAGATATATTTCAGATGTGTTTAACATTTAGATCAGTAGACTTGAGTAAGGAAGATTGCCTCCATAATGGAGGTATGCACCTCACCTAACGAGTTGAAGGCCTTAAGAGCTAAAACCGAGGTTTTCCAGAGAGGAATTCTGCCTCAAAACTGCAGCATAGAGGCCATAACTGGTTTCAACCTGTAGATTTCAGTCTCACAACTGAAACATCCACTCTTCTTTGAATTTTCAGACTGCCTACCTGGTTGACAAATTTTCAGCTCGTCAACCCCCATCCAATTCCTTAAACACATATTCTTTCTCTCTCTCACTTCCTCTCTCTCATATGTATACATATATATGAAAATTATTATATATATGAATAAAATTATAATACTTTTACCTGAGGTATATATTATAAACAGCTGCTTTCTAATAAATGGATGAAATTGAAACATACCTAGAAAGTAATAGAAGTAGAAAGAGAAGTGATGGTGGAAATATTTAACAAACAATATTATAAGTGTACCAATAAATTAGAAAGGACCTCAGGTCTTTAGAAAAATAAATGAAAGTATACTAGTACTAAAGTGTCCTAGTTGTAATGTAAAGTGTAAAGCCTTGTTTTAAACCTCTAACAAAATTGAATTTGTAATAAAAAGTTATTTCAGAAACCCTTTGACTTAGAGATTTCCTAACAAATAGACATGAAAAAATTAACTAGAATGTAGAAGAAGCTTCTGCAGAGTATAGTAAAGGTATTTATATTCCCCCAATAGCAAAAGAAAGGAAAATTATTATAGATCAGTCTCATTCATAAATTTGAGTGTAATTATTCTACAAATTGTTCACAAATAAAATGCAGTAATTTTTTAAAAATTATAATACATGTTGGCTAAGTAATTTCATCCCAAGAAATTAAGAATCTTTGATATTAGAAAGTCAATTAATTTAGCTAACTAAACTTACAGAATTAAGTGGAAAAATCCAGAATGTATGCTCTATAATTCTTTCTATACAAGAATGACAGAGATTTCTGTATTTTGTTTAAATAATGTATTCTTATTTAGAAGTGTGCATGACACATAGTAATTCTTCAGTGATGTTTATAAAATGAATAGCTGCAGAAAAAAAAATACATAAAAATACAACCTTCATTCACTGTTAAAAAAAATTAAACCCTTATCAAACTAGGAACAATATATAACTTCCTTTAATGTGTTACAGAGTATCTTAAAAAAAAAAAATGAACAACTATAGCCATATAGGTGTTATATAGGTAACACAATACTTATTGTTGAAATATTGAAAACAGTATCTGTAAAACTGGTAAATATAAAATCAAGATTAATTTTCACTAGTAAGTATACAAAGAGAAATATGACTTTATAATGGTATATTTTATAAAGGCATAAAACTGCAAGGTGCCCAAAAGTAAATGGCAATTCTGAATTATTTGATATTTCATATATACAATTATAAAATTTTATTGAAAGACATTAACAAATCCTAAGTAAATGAAGGTTATATCATGTTTTATTTTTTATTGTAACAGTATCATAAAAATATCTACTTTTCAGTATTTTATCTTTTTACTTAATGAAATGCCACTCATACCAACAGATCCTTTTTTGAGAATTTTCACAAGCTGATTAAAACATTTATATGGAGGGCAAATAGTCCCCAAATTACAAGATATTTCTGAAGAAAAATAACCTGGGGATAATGCTTTCCTACATTAAAAATATGTAATATAAAGTTATAGAAATTAAGGTAATGCAGTATTTGATCAGGAGTGAACAAATTTATGTATAAAATAGACCCATGCCCATATGAAACTTTGGTATGGCAGAGGTACTCTCACATCATTGGTAAAATGGAGGACTATACAGTGAAGTAACTAGAAAAAATAAAGTTGGATCCTCAAATCCTCATAAGTAAAACTTAACTCCAGATGAATTAAGAAACTAATTGTTTAAAATCCCCAGCAAAACTATGAAGAAAAACCACATATATGATCGAAAGAATGGACAGAAAACATCAACAGACAATCCCCCAAACAAGAATCACATATGGCCAGAAAATAAACATAAGATGTTCAAAATTTTTAATGATTAGGGGAATGCAAGTCAAAAGTGCAATTAAATTATATCTTACATATTACATACATTCCACTCACAAAAATTGACAAAGCCTACCAATATCAAGTGTTGGGGAAGATGTAAATCTACACAGTCTCTCAGGCACTGCTGGTGAGAGCTTAACTTGATACACCTACATTGGAGAACATTTTTACATTACGTTTTTACATCAGAAAATATATTTTCATAATATTCTTCCATTCTTTTCAGGCCAAAATGTTTGGAATCTACCTGCCACCACTCTTGCTCTCAAGACTATGTTGACCAAGCACCTAGTTTTCCTAGGACTGAGAGGATTCTCAAGATTTGATCCTTTCCGTGCTATGACTAGGAAAAAAACCTAAGGCAAATCAGGAGGTCGGTCACCATAAGTCACACCTCACACTCAATTTATCAGAAAATCCAGTTTGCCTCAACTTTAAATTATGTTTAGATCATCAGCTTGACACCATCTCTACCATTACTACCAGCCTCAGACTCTCGATGTCTATAATCTTTTTGAGATAAGAAAAACATTGATTTGAAGCCCAGTTTCACCCATTACTATTATTACTACCAGTGCTACTTAAGTACCAAATACAGACTCAAGGGTTTATATGTATCATCTCATTCTTATAACGAAATGAAAAAGGTTATTATCCTTGCCAGGAAAACTCCGAAACCTGAGCCTCAGAGATGTAATTTCCTCAACTAGTAGCTGTTGGAGTCTACTCCATATCAGATCCTTTCATAATACTTGTGATTGCTGTCCATATGGGTGACATGTAGATAAAACAGAATTTCAGAGATTCCCAATAGTAGAAGCAATGTGAAGTCTTACCTTTACTACTCTACTGTTTTATCTTATCTCTTGCCCACATCCAAGATTGACAATAAGGTGAGAATGGGGTCAAGAGAGGCCAACTTTAAATGCTTGCAGCCCACTTCCTTCATTCAAAGAATTTCAGGAGTTTTATTACAGGTGAGTAAACAGAGCCCAGAAATTGTTTGCAAAATTTTTCCTCATTAAATACTTGTTAGTCAATTTTCTTAAAAAGAAAATTGCTGAAAACAGATAGGTTTTGATTTTCACACACCCAACTCTACCCTATTTAATTCGCGAAGCATTAAATAGGGCATTTTGTCCTCCTCTTCTACAAGTTCATGCAATGCAGTTACTCAATTTTGAGAAAATAGATGCTATTTCTATTTTCTTCCACCTAGAAAAAGAAGCAATAATTTTTAAAAATAAATTCAAGCACATTTTGCTTTAATTATTGTGAATAACAATCTATTTGACTTACAATGATTTAACTTTAGGCATATGAATACATATGAAATACATATGAAATAAAAATAGTATAATGCTATATTTGTGTCATTTGAATTTATATATGAAAGTTATCTCCTGATGTAATGGTGCAAATGGAGCATTTGTCCTCCATGGTTATTAAAGATATGAGAGGAAAAACTGTATTGTAGATGCATTGTATTGTTTTTACAGAGGTCATACCTCAAATCTATCAGTCAAGTGTTAGTATAAGGAAAAATCTCTCTAACTGAAAGCAATTTTTTTCCTTCATAAGAAAAACAAGAATACTTTCAGTGTCTTATTTTAAGCTCTTAAAAAATGTTTTCTGGAAACTGTGATTCCTGTCCTTTTTCTTATAATTTCAGCTTTATGTGAGAGATAACGTTCTTTAAAATCAGAGACCAGTTAATAATTTGTGAGTTCCTGTTATTGGGTTCTACTTGCATTTAAAAAGATAGGCTCTCAAGGAAGACATAACTGTACTTGGTCACACTGGTGTGTCACCTTGACAAAACATTAAAAACCACAAGATGCCCAAATGACTTTGTCTGAAATAATAAATATAAACATTGATATTCAGTGATTACTTTCCTAAGAAAACACATTAATCATACCTTTCATGGGAATATACTAGTTTAAATACTTGGCAAAAAACTTTATTTGGCATGCTTTCTTTTAATTAACAGGTATGTCTTTCTAAAGTTAATGTAAGCTCAGTAGTTTATAGTCTAGTCTGTATATTCTTCAGGAAATGACAAATGTTAAGAACAAGGACATAAATTAATTCATGCTGGAAAGAAGGAAGAATGCTATTCTTAACAGGAAACAGCCAGCTAAGGATGCTAGATGTAATGTGTACTGAACTGGATATGTTGGAAAAAGACAAATGGGGCATCTTGATATTCTGACTCTCATTAAATGGTAGATTGGGTGTGTGAAAAAGATCTTACCAAGGTCTCATTAATATTCCCAAACGTGGAAGGAGGGCAGATGAGTAGAGGCAAATAGACCAAAGAGATATTCTGCATAATGAGATGGGTCACTCCTTCCCTAGAGAGTGGTCCCAACAAGCATAAAAGCAATGCTATTGGGATTCCTCATGAATGTGAGCAACTGCAACAACTAGAAGGACTTATGAAAATACATTACAAATTTTAAAGAGGGAATGACACTGAATTAGCAGAGGAAATACATTTTTTTTAGATTAAGCTACTAAAAAAACCTATAATCAAGTTTCCCAAAATATCCCCAGAGGGAGAAACTCAGGCAAGTAGTAATGAAGAAAGAAAAACTTAATGACAGTAAAGATAATGTGAAGATGTGCTTTGAAATAAAATGATTAAAAAGTAGATTGTTCATTATTGAAAATTGATTTAGTAAAGAGGAGCTAAACCTAAAGTGGTTCTCAAGTAAATACTTAACATAATGCTTAACTGTGAAACAGTAGAGCTAGTCCCATCAAAGTCAGCAATAGGATATTTATTTGTGCTGACCTTTATTTTTAATATATTAAAAATAAAAAACCTGGCCAATAAAATGCCATAAGAATTGATGTGAAAGAAAAACTCTTTTAACTAAAAAGATAGAAATTAATATTATTATTTGCAAATGAAATAATTTTCTTCCTTGAAAACGCAAGAGAAAAACCTAAAATCTCATATATGTATAAGAACAGAAGTTCTATAAAATGTATAACAAATGCATATATAAAGAGGCATATGCATGTATGCAAATATATGGCTAATATTTACATAGTTGAAATATATTTCATGTTTTCAATAAATTAAAAATCAATAAAGATATTGTTGACCTAAAAGAAATAGACTGCCAGTTATTTCTCCAGCAAAAATAGGTTTATTCAGGATCAGCAGAGAATTGAGATTTGGGGTCTGCAACCATAGGAAGCCACGTTCAAATCCCCCCCACAGCAAAATAAAGATTTTTCATAGGAAAAGGAAGCTGAGAGGGCTATAGAAAATAGAGTCCATGGTGTTGGAGTCCAGGGCATCCCACCCAAAAATATGCCACAATGTCATACTGATTATTTGGAATTAAAATTAAGAAATGGCCAACACAAAAGGGACACTCTGACCCTATTTTCTGTCTACCTGAAAGCAGGAAATAAATCTCCTGTGTGAAAGGTGCACTCCCTGCATCTGGAGATAGAAGGACACCCTTATCACCAGAGATAGGAATTCAGACCAAGAAATTCAGCCTATATGAACAAACCTTGTTACTTCTTTAATTTACTACCCCAAATCCACATTCTATTTAGAGTCTTCACTCAGTAAGTACCCAAAACCTAAGTTTCTTTGTTCTGTCAGTTCCTCACAAATTTATCGTTTCTCTTTATAAAACGTTTGAAAGATGCCTCTGGCCACTTCTTATGTCCCATTTCTATGAGACCTCTGTGTGCACAAATTAAAATTTGTTTCTTTTTCTCCTGTTAATCTGTCTTGTGTGAGTTTTGTTATTAATCTAGCCACAAGATCTCAAGAGGGATAGAGGGGAAAATTTCCCCCTCTCCAACAAAGTCCATGCCTTCTCCATTGGTGAGTTTCTAGAGATTTGGTCATCCTCTTCTTCCTGGTACAAAGAGGAAGACTCCCTTACAAACGGAGATTTCCCTTGTAAATGCAAATGTCTCTTACAAATGGGTAACTTCTACTTGCCTTTCAGAGCTTTTTCTTATGTGTAGGGTTTCTTAAAAATAACCAGTTCAAAAAAATCCTTATGCCAAAGAGACATATTTTGGGATGGAAAATTGTGCTTCCATTCAGCAAAATATGTTATAATTCATGCAAATAAATACATGATTTTAGTATGTATCATCGAATAAGAAATGATTTACATGAATCCGTAATATAATTAAAGTTTTCTTCCATAGAGTTTTACTATATATCATGTCCATTTCATATCTAAACACTTAAAAATGTAATTTCTATTTTGAATCAATAACAATTAGTATATATAACTCTAGATCAAATAAAAATCACTTAAAGTTTATTTCTTGTTTCCTGATTAAAATAAGGACAATCAGTAATGTTAATCAGATTCATTTACAATGATTCAATGAAAAAGTGTACAAAAAAACACAACAGACCAATCTATACATTTACCTTGATTCTGGCCAAGATAGATAAAAATAGATAAAATAGCTATTGCTTTTGGTAAAAGACTTAGAATTATATAAAAGATAGTAGAAGCTAAACATTTTAAGCATGCAAATAGCTAAACTCCTAGGAAAGTAAGATAACTTTTTTAATTGAAAGAAAATTTTGGTTTTCTGTTATTAGGAATTAGGCTTCCTACCAGAGAATTATTTTGGAACTTTAACATGCACATTTTGTATGTAAATACGTCTGAAGTTTTAACAGCACATAGATCCTGAGTATTCACAAATGAAATATGGTTACCTTTGTGGCTATGTATCTCCCTTAATATATCTCACTTCATAAATTTTGTGAGGCAGAGGTTTGCAGACTGTATTACCAAGTGAGAGTAGAGCAGACACATATGGCAATAGTTTCAAAAAGAACAAATACAATTTTTTTTAAGGTATGCTTTCCTACTTTTAGGAGAAACAAGTTAACATTAATACTAACTTTTTGCAAGTTTTTAAATCCTTTTTCTAGAGCCTGGCACCTTGAAATGTGGTTTACGGACCAGCAGTATGGGCAACACCTGAGTGTAAGTGAGAACTGCAGAACCTAAACACCCACTCCAGACTTACTGAATCAGCATCTGCAAATGATACATATGTATATTAAAGCCTTAGAAGCATCTTCTATAGAATTCCAAGATACTTAAACTTCTATTTCTTGTTTCATCAATTACGGTCAGGATCTCAACTCTACCGTATTCTAGGATAAGGAAACAAACTTCTCTTCTCCAACTGACCAACTCTATCAGATCTACTATTTTGCTTGTTGCTTCGTTTGTTTCTCAGTCTACATCAAATACAATTCCACATAGATGGGTGAATAATTAGACCACAGGCTCACTGAAAACACTGAAAAGTCTGAAAATGGAAATGTTTAACTTATTATGTTCCTGGAGGTTTGCAGAATAGAGTCTGACTAAAACCAGAATGGAATGGAGTGATTCTTGGAATTTTACTTTTATTAGTCATTAAAATACCTTCTTGCTTTCTATGAATTAAAACTAAGGTGACAATTTATCACTAAGTGATAATTTATCACTCAAATTGGTACATTTTTAAGAGTGAAAGTGTTAGGACATAGACAAACACCTAGGATAACAGATATAAACCAGGACTGTCCTGGACAAACTGGAATATGTGGTCATTATTCATTTAATTGAAAGTCTTAACTGTTACATCATTTATAATTTAAACTAAGAATATAATTCATAAAAACAATTTCAGTTATAATCAGGCTGAATGGGGTTTTGGTCATCATTTTGCTGGTGACAACTTATGGTCTTTCCAAAGTGAGACCTTATGGTCTTTCCAATGTTTATTTAATGTAAGCCTCCATATAACTATAGCATATGAGACAGAAATATTTATTTTGAGAATTGAGAATCATAAATTACAAAAATGAAAATTAAGTATATATATTATAAAAGTCATATATATAATGCATATAATAGTCTACAATTCTAAATGGAGAAAAATATTTGAAACTGTTTCTATAAATCTCTTTAAAATGTCTATAGTGGGGCTTCCCTGGTGGCGCAGTGGTTGAGAGTCCGCCTGCCCATGCAGGGGACACGTATTCGTGCCCCGGTCCGGGAAGATCCCACATGCCGCGGAGCGGCTGGGCACGTGAGCCATGGCCGCTGAGCCTGCGCGTCCGGAGCCTGTGCTCCGCAACAGGAGAGGCCCAAGTACCGCAAAAAAAAAAAAAAAAGTCTGTAGTGATTTGTAAAAAAGTAATTTAAATTAAAATTACACAGGCTTTTATTTTAAAAAGAGAAAGAAAGATAATTTTAATATATACAGTGCTATATTCAAAATGGCTTTGTAACTAACTTTCAAAGATATGTTTCTTTTATTTTTTTATTCAGGATCTTAGAGAATGGGACCATTTCACTGAAGTTTGAAAATTTTTCATTAATTTTAAACGAAATTCCTTTTTTGCTTTCTAATTTCAATGTATTTTTTTGCCTATGATATTTCTATTAAAGAAGCAAGAGGGAGGAGATATGGGGATATATGTATATGTATAGCTGATTCACTTTGTTATAAAGCAGAAACTAACACACCATTTTAAAGCAATTATACTCCAATAAAGATGTTAAAAAAAAAGAAGCTTATATTAAGACCAGATCTTCAAAAATCTTTTTTTTTTAAAAACCATGATTTTCAAACTTGGCTGCACATTATAGTTCACCTGTGGAGATGTGTTAAAGTATCAATGTCAGGGCTCCACTCCCATGACTCTGAGCTAAGTGGCTTTGGTGTACTCCTGTCATGTGAACATTCCACATGTGAATCTAATGTGCAGTCAAATATAACCAATCTTTTAAAATATGAAATGGAAAATTTAGATTAAAATGGGCATAACTAAAATCCCTACCTCTTTTCTCTTCTAATCTCCCTCAAAATACATATGAAAAACAGCATAGATATAAAATTAATAGTACTATCAACAACTAAGAAAGTTACAAAAATAAGCAATTTACAGATTCTGGAGTAATTATCACTAACTGTAAAGCCAGTGGAGCCAGAATAGAAAATGCTTATATTTAATCTAACAACGTGTGTCTTCTGATTATAAAATAAAGACTCTTTTATTGGTTTCAGTTTAACAAAATGAGATTTCTGAAAGGTCCAGACAAGAAATTTGGGTATGTAAATCTGGCTAGGTATAAGAATAAAGACAGATATTCCCCCAACAGGAAAATGAAAGTGAATATTCTGCTAAGAGACATTAAATTCAAAGAGCATTAAATGAATAAAGTGCAATGTCTATAGGATTGGTCTAAGGCTACCTAATTTAGCTACTGTAGATCAAAAAGGAGAAATGTTGACAGTCACTCCTCTTGAAGGGATTTTATGCATTTTTATTTGACGAAAATACTGTTTACACATCCTCTCCTAAAACTCCCAGAAACCCATAGAGGATGACAATTGGAAGGCCAGCTTGATGGCGGCTCCTAATACAAAGGGAATGACAATCTTCAATATTAAAATGCAAAAATCAGAAACATCTGTGGTAACACTGCATGCTGAAGATTGTAACTTCCTTGTCCTCTTGGATTCGAAGTTCAGAATGTTAGTTGATTGTGGCAAAGAGGGAGTCCACTTCATTCTGGAGCCACCAACCTCAGAAGAGATGAGAAGGGAGTCAAGGGTGCTCAGATCAACCTCATCATTTCAGTACTCTGACAATAAGCAGAGTAGTTAATAAATAAATGAGGACCAAGGTAACAGACACATTTTGTACATTGACTAACACTGGGTGGGGCTTCATTAGTTTCTCTGCACTTGAATATGAGTAAAATTAACTTAAAATAACAATCAAAGCCTGTGGGGAGAAGACACCACAGAACAAAAATGGTGGTGTGATCCTGAAGACTCAGAGTATAGGAGGACTTTAAAAATAATTTATCTTAGACAAAAATAAGCAACATATGCTCTGCTAAACCAGATTGGTGGGGGGGGAAATTAAGAAAATATCTGTTACCCTTCAAGCATTTTTAAATTGATACAAAATTATTTTATACTATTTAAATACTTAAAAATGATATAAGTTCTATGAAAATATATGTACAATGTTGACATCTTAAACCAAATGTCACCTCATTTTTTAAATGAAATTAATGGAACCTGAACACTATCACCCATTTAAAAAAGATCATGAATGAGATGTTCTTTAACAAAGGAAAAGTCACATTTTTTCCTTTTGCTCCTTAAATTTAATGTATTTCACTTCCCACACAGAACTTTATTCTTTATTATAAAATAATACTCTATTATTCCTGAAAGTCTTTATTAAGCACCCTATCATTCTTGTCTCACAATGAAAACATATATGTAAATTTAAGTTGAAACTTTAAAGTTCTTGTGACCAGGCTCAAAGTGCTCATTTGCCCCCCACCCCTGGGTTCACTTATCATTACAATTATTAATGGTATTCAATTGACAGGATATATGCCACAAATTTTAATTTAATTATAATTAAGCATAATAATTTAAAAATTTATTGGAAATGCATCTCAATGAATTGAATAGAGCTGATTTTTTCAACTAGATCATATTTTCATGGATAAATATTACTTATCGCTAGAATGCAGCAGCTTTCAATATCATTCTAATTCTACTTTTCATTTTATGGTTATAACCTTTTAGAAAACTTTTTCACATAAAGAGAGATTAAAATCATTTTAGCAATGTCACTGGATATTTAATTACTTTCAAATTATATGCCAGAATCATGGAGTAGTTTTTATTAATTATGTAATTAAAGTAAATAAATAGAAAACACTTGCCTGAAAAGGGAGACATCCCCAGTTTTTAGTCAGCCACATTCTTAACAGCAATACTAGGACATAGCATCTTAAGAAGATTAGGGGAAGTTGAGAAATACTGGTTTTTAATATTGTTTATTTTACATGATAAAAAAAGATTTTGAAAGAAGAGATAGGAAGGAAGAAGCAGACTAGAGAAATATTTCAGGCAGATCATTTTAAAGAAAGAGAACATCTGCAATTTAGTAACTAAAAATTATTTTAAACCTTTCTGTTCCTGAGTTAGTCTAATGTAGACCCATGCTTACCGCAGGTCTGTGCTTCTTTTAGCTTGAAGACAACTATAAAACTATTATTGGCTTCCCCTTTGGGGAAGTGGGTTGTTTAACATATGGAGATAATGGCACCCCCAAACCTATACAAGGCCTTTCTTTGCTCTTCTGAGCTCTCAAATGGAGGAAGAGGCAAACTGATTTATTTGAAAGCAGGACATTCGGGGATCTGTTTTTCTCATGGCTACAGTTATGGCTATTAAAAAATCCAAGATATGGAAACAGCGTACCTAAATGTCCATCAATGGATGAGTGGATAAAGAAGATATATATATATACATACCACATCTTCTTTATCCACTCATTTTATATATATATAAAATTTTTTCAACCATGTAAAAGGAAGAAATCTTGCAATTTGCAAGAACATGGATGGATCTTGAGGACATTATTCTTAGTGAAATAAGTCAGACAGAGAAACACAAAATACTGTATGATCTCACTTATATGTGGAACATAAAAAACAAACAAAAAATCCATCTCATAACTACAGAGAACAAATTGGTGGTTGCCAGAGACAGGGGGTGGGAGGTGGGCAAAATGGGTGAAGGAAGTCAAAAATACCAAATTCCAGTTATAATATAAATGAGTTATGGGAATGTAATGTAACTATAGTTAATAATACTGTACTGCATATTTGAAAGATGCTGAAAGAATAGATCTTAAAATCCTCCTCACAAGAAAAAATAAATTTTTTGTAACTGTGTATAGTCATGGACATTAACTAGACTTATTGTGTTGATTATTTCACATATATATATATATATACACATATTGAATTATTATGTTGTACACCTGAAACTAATATAATATTACATGTCAATTATACCTCAATTACAAAATAAGCTTATTTAAAAATTCATGTGTACCACCAAGCCAGAGTTTTTTCATTAATTGAAGTTGTATTTCCTTATTTTAGATTTACTTTTTCTTCTGTCCCTATAGCTTTTGTAAATTCTTTATTATTAAAACCATCAATAAGCTGCTGTCAAATGTAAAAGAAATAGCCAGCATGAATTTTTCAATCTTTAACATTTTTTGTGTCTTTCTGAAAAATCTTATCTATTGTTACATTTGAAAACATACCATATGCACTGTCTCCAAATTATTGACTTGAATTGCAGCCTAGACATGCCATGTCTTCTCAACTCTTTAATTTATAGCTATAGTTACATATCTCACAAGTATCTCAAATTAAGATTCAAAAATGAAAGTCAGTATCACATTAAGCCAATTCCTCTTCCTCGTAAATTGACTATCTGGTCAATTAATCTGGTTTTATTCATTTATTGTTAGCCAATAATTAACTTAAGAGTTATCAAATATTTATTAAGCATTTGCTGAGTATCAGGTGCTGCTAAAATCCAAAAAATATAGCATAATAAAATAGATACTTTCACCACCTTCATGAAATATATCTTGTACTGGAGTAGAAAGACATTAAAATAGTCACACAAGTAAATGTAAAATTGCAATGCTGTTTACTGCCATGAAGTACAGGTACTTGAGTTTATGTTCCTAAATAATAAGGAGACCTGGCCTAGCCTGAAACAAATTTTTAAAAATGCTTCTCTGATAAATTATTTTCACACGTCAATGTGTACTGTGGTGGGAAGAAGAATAGTGCAGACAAAGGAAATAGTATACAAATATACCGTGGTGGAAAAAAGATGATAATGATAATTTAAAAATCTTTGGTGGTAGGCAGAATTTAAATACATCCTCCGTATTAATTTGCTAGGACTGCTGTAAGAAAGTTCCAGAGACTGGGTAGCTTTAACAGCAGAAATTGATTTTCTTATTGTTCTAGAAGTCTGAAGTCAAGGTGTTAGTAGTATTGGTTTCTCCTGAGGGCTGTGAGGGGTGCTCCATTTGATACTTCTTTCCTTGACTTGTAGGTGCCATATTTATGTTCACATGGTGTCCTCCTTGTGTGCATGTCTGTATCCATATTTCTCTCTTTCTTAAGGACAATAGCTATATTGGATTAGGAGACCATGCTACTTTCATATGACCTCATCTTAAATAATTTCATCTAGAATGACCCTATTTCCACATAAGATCACATTCTGAAGGACTGAGGACTTAGGACTTCAACATATGAATTTGGGGGGAGGCATAATTCAACCAAATTCAACTCAAGATCCTCACTCCTTTTGTACACATACCTTCACCTGGTTTATCAATGAAATACTAACCTAGGGGCTGCTGTGAAGAGATTTTGCAGAAGCAAATTAGGTCTTAAATCAATTAATTTAATAGAGGGATATTACCTTGTGTGAGCCTAACCCAATCAGGTGAGCCATTAAAAAGGACTGAACTCTTTTCAGCCACAGATCTATAATATAGCTTCTCCTATGAACTAGTCTCTGTATTGCTACAAATTATCCTTATAACCTTTGTATATTCCTTAGTATATTTTTTATATTCTTTGGCAACATACCATTTGCTACAGGCTGACATTTTATTTGGTAATATATGTCCACCATGATCTTTACAGAAATCATTTTTATCACTCTGCCTTTCAGTCTTTTTTTTTTTTCCTTCACAAGCTCATTGAACTAGAAGAGATTCTCAGGTGCACCTTGATTTGTTTTGACTGTCTTGGTTTGTTTTGACAAGCATACCTTTGTCTCTTCCTAGAATGCATTTTCTTACTTTAGAACCTAATAAGATTGCCCATTAATCTTTTAGAATTTAACTGCTAACATCTTTTCTGTGGTGTTGCCACTGCTTTTTCTTACTGCCAAAGATAGCCCTTTGTTCTTGTTACACAAAGGAGCCCCTCTCTTCTAATCCTCATCCTATTAGTAATTCTTTATTACACATCTATTTTCTCAATCTCGCTGCTATCCCTTTAAAATCAAAACATTTGTGGTACTCAAATGTATATAGCTACCCTGGCCCTATATTAGGAAACAAGCAATATGTGTAAACTGAAAACAGTCATTTCAAATTCAAATCTCATTATTACCACATATTCAGAATGAAAAATTAAATGATTTTGTATATGACCTGAGCATTTTCCTTAAGATAAGTGACACATATTTGATGATTGATTTCACACAAATCCCATCAGTCTGTCCTATTGTAAAAGGAAACAGAAATCCTCTCACTCATCAGAAAACAACAAAATAAAATTTGATCTAGGAAACGACATGCTCACAAGATTTTAGTAATTGCTTCCAAACTTTTTCTATATTTTCCTTATAACCACCCTCCATATGCCACTGATCTTCTTTTGCACATGTCCAGCTTTCATACACTTTTTTATATATAAATATATATGAAATACTGGTCCATTGCTTATGAAACTGAGTAGGACCCTGCCCCTGCTGGACCTTTCTGGGGACAGATCCCATCCCCACCCCCATGTCCCCTGCCTTTAACCTCCTAGGCCTTCTCCATGTTCCAATAAACAAATTTAATCAGAAAAGTGAGACAATGCAGAAACAAGAAAACAGTCAAGCAAGACAAAATAATAATAGTTTAGCCATAAAACGAAGTCAAGACCTTTAGTTCCTCTTCAAGGGCTATACATAATATCCTGAGCCATATCCTTGACTTATTTTGCGGATACTAAAACCCCCACAGATGGAAGAAGCTAACTAAATGCTTACCACAAGGATGCAGACCTCAGACCAGTTGGAACCAGAAGGTCGATGATTGAGATTCCTGAAACATCACACTGTTACCTCATTATCAACCAGTTGGAGGATTGAGCACAAGTTATTTATGTACCCCCTGACCCTCTCCCTCACCTTGTCTTTAAAAACCCTTCCCTGAAAGCCACTGGGGAGTTTGGATCTTTGGAGCATGAGCTACTAGTTCTCCTTCCTTGGCCCCATGTTGAGTGCCTTGCAAGAAATGCTGCACTTTCCTTCACCAAAACCCAGTGCCAGTAGATTGGCTTTATTACGCATAGGCAAGTAGAATCCCAGTTTGGTTCCGTAACACTTACTCTTTCAGAAGAGATTTTGGTGTACCGTATTCATTGAGGTGCACAAACTGAATTGACAGTAACTTAAGATAATTATTACCACATTGGTTTTCAACATTTCCCATCTTCAAGATATACCATGTACTCCATTTAGTACGAAAGCATCTAAAAGTAAATTTTAGACATTTTCTAATTTTCTTTCAATTGTTAAAAAGAAAAACCTTAAGCAAAAAATAATGCAGTTCATTTTATCACTATGTGAGCAAATGAGTCTTAAAAGTGAACCTTATATATGAAGATAATTTTATATTAGCTTTGTTTATGATAATTGCACATATTTTTGCATTCTGATTACCAATATAATTAGGTTTAAAATGTTAGGCTTCAATGAAATTTAGGACTTATCCATTAAAATGTATTTTTTACATTTATAAATTCATATTTTCTTTCTCTGGTTCAACAATATTCTGGAGATGATACACTTAATGAATTGGAATAAGTAGGCTAAACTGTTTAATCTGCATTCTGTCGTTCTTTCATCCCCAGGTCCATGAAAAATTATGATTATTTCTGTTGTTCTCTTTTAATCTTGAGATTTCCCGATGTCTTCGTCTTGCTCAAACCCAGCCACCTGCTATCTGACTGTCATTCACCAGCCTGGTCACTTGGCTAATGCTGTTTTACAGGTACTTCCATTTGTGTCACATAGTCCAAGGTTGTATGTTACAATTCCTGCCAGCCATTCCTGTAGGTCAAGTCCTGCTGTTAACCAGCCTTTGCATATACTCAAGCCTGTAAAGCTGCACTGGAGCAAAACTATGCTGACAGACTGGCAGTGTCCCAAGTCCTTGTTGGTAAGAATCCTGCCATGCCATTTGGTCTCTCTCTCAGGGCTGACAGGAGTTCCAAATCATCGTGCACTTTTTGGCCACCAAATCAATTCTACTTCCTAGACACCTTCCTTGAAAAGTGTTTCCTTAAACAATAATGGTAGACAATTACATGTCGTATGAACATGTAAACATAAGTTTAATAGGAACTATTTTTTTAAATTTTATTTGAATAATTTCAGACTTTATAGAAAAAGTGTAAGCGTTGAATAAAATTTCCCACATATTCCTCAAATAGTTTCACCAAGTGTTTACATTCTGACACATTTAGATCAGTCTCTGTGTGTCTGTTTTTTGTGTGCATGCGCATGCATGTGTGTAAAGATAGATATTCTGTACAGAAATAGACATTCAGCTACTCAGCCTCCCAAAGTCTGAGGCTAAAACAATATATGCATATACTCTCTCACATATATAAATAAAACAAAAAAATACATCTGTTTATGTTTTATATATACATAAACGTACACACATATGTAATTTTTGGTGAATCATTTGGGAACGTTTCAGATATGATTTTTACTCCAAAAAATTCAGTGAGTATTTCTTGCACAAAAATATTTACTTGCTTAACTACTGTGCAGTTTTCAAATTTAGCAAAGTTAACATTTATTTAGTATTATTTATATAATTAACTAATATTATTCAGTTTTACCAATTACCCAGGGATGTCTTTTAAAGCACTGTCTCCCTCCATCACCTACTTCAGTTCAGGAGTGTACACTGTATTTAGTTTTCATGTCTCTTCAGTCTCCTTTTAAGCTGGAGTGGTTCTTTTGCATTTCTTGATTTTTCATGATGTTGACATTTTAAAATATTCCAGAATATAGCCTGATTGCTTTTTATTTTGTAGAATATCACTAAATTTGGTTTTTTGTTGTTGTTGTTCTGGATGCCTTCTCAAGATTAGATCCATGTCCTATAATTCTGGGAAAAATTAATATTGTGTTTGGCATATTTCTAATAATCAAAGGTGGATAAAATATTACTTCTTCGTATTTTATACATTAATGGAGGTTATGGGAGATGGAAGGATGTCAGAGATGGGTTTGGATGTTTTAACTGCACCAAAGAGATTTTTAAAAAGCAAGAACAAGCAAGAAGTGACAGTCATTTTAAGACATGGGATTCTGGGGCAGGCTGTTTACCTTATCTGGTTTGAGGACTTCTTTTTTTAAAAAAAGCTTTATTTTTAAAAGGTATATTTTATATATAAAACACCAGTTTGATGAGTTTGGAGATATGCATACACTTATGAAACTATCACCACAATCAAGTTAATAAACATATCTATTACCTACTAAAGTTTCCTCCTGTTCTCACCTGTTTTCTTTTGTGGTAAGAATACTGAATATGAGATCTACCCTCTTAATACATTTTTAAGTGTACAACATGTAATTGTTAACTATAGGTACTATATTGTAGTGCAGATCTCTAGAACTTATTCATCTTGCATAACTAAAGTGTTATACCTATTGAATGTTTCCCCTTTCCCTCACTCCCTGGCAACAACCATGCTACTCTGCTTCTGTAAGTTTGACACTGTTTTAGTTACCTCATACAAATTGAATCATGCAGTATTACTGGCTTTTTCACTTAGCATAATGTCCTTCATTTTTATCCATGTTATTGCATATGGCAAGATTTCCTTCTTTCTTAGGGCTGAATAATATTCCATTGTACACCATATTTTCTTTATCCATTTGTCCATTGATAAGTATTTAGGTTGTTTCATATCTTGGCTATTGTGGATAATGCTGCAATAAACATGAGAGTACAGATATACTTCAACATATGGATTTCACTTCTTTTGGATTTATACCCAGAAGTGTGATTGCTGGATCATATGGTAGTTCTACTTTTACTTTTTTTTTTTTTTTAAACTCCATAACGTTTTCCATAGCAGCTGCACCATTTTACATTCCCAACAACAGTGTACAAGGGTTCCAATTTCTCCACATACTCACCAACACTTATCTTTTGTCATTTTGATAGCCATCCTAACAGGTCTGAGATGAAATTTCATTATGGTTTTGATTTGCAATTTCATGATGATTAGCAATGTTGAGCACATTTTCATGTATGTTGTCTGTTTGTATTTGCTTTTTTTGGAGAAATGTCTACACATCTGTTCAAGTCCTTTGCCCATTTTGTAATTGCAATTTGTTTTTTTTTTTTTTTTGCTATTGAGTTGTGTGAGTTTCTTATATATTTTGGATATTAACCCCTATCAGATACATGGTTTACAAATAATTTCTCTACTATTCTGTAGGTTGCCTTTTCATTCTGTTGATTGTTTCCTTTGCTGTGCAGGAGCTTTGTTACCATTGGCAAATGGGATTCTGGCACCAGGTGCCAATTTATATTATCACCTGTGCTCACCTACATTGAAATGCCTACAGAAGAATTAGTTTTGGCAGACTGACTAACTACTATTTTACATGTTAATGTAGGTCATGGGGGATAGAAGGATGTCAGAAATGGATTTGGATGTTTCAGCTGCACTAGAGAGATCTTTAAAAAGCAGTGACAAGCAAGAAGTTTTAAATTCTTGCCTAAAAGCATAGTCAGGAGAACAATTTTTCTGAAGGCTTTAAAAACTCATATCTTCATACGTTACTAAAATTCAGACATAAAGTCTGCTCTGTAGTTACTGAGTTACAACCTAGGTTATATTTGCAGCCCACCAAATCCACTAATTGAAATTTAGGACACTGACTGGGAAAGTGTGAAATTCTGAAAAGTAGAATTGTAATAATTGAAATTATTCCATTGACTCTAGACTCCAAAAACTCATTAAGCCTTCCAGACCACTTGATTAGTTTGATTTTCATCTGTCTGATAAAATGTTCCTGCCTTGCCTGAAGAGCCTGTAATGATATTGTCAGAAGTAGTTCCTCTGCACGGGGACAGAAATTCTCTTTATATTCCATGCCCACTACCTCATTGCCTCCAGACCTGTAATTAGAATCATACCTTTACATGTTCCACAAGCCATTTGTAAAGCAGAACTCTTACATACAAATAATAATAAACAAAAAACAATAATTGTTCAAATGTGCTAGTATATTTTGTTTAAACCTTGGGGATTATGTGTGGAGAATATTTCTGAGGGTATTAAAACCAGTAAGGGAAGAACATAATTTTACTTCAGTTTGAACTTATCAATATACATGCCAGAAAATACAGACTCAATTCAAACTTTGAGCAGTTTGAACGGACTAAATTTTGTTATAGGCTTAATAAAACCTCTTCTCAAAGATTGTATATATTGAATGATGTTGTAAATCAAAAATCTATAATGTCAAGAAGAAAAAAATCCAAAAACTCATGAAGTTGCCATCAGCTCAAAGGCTCACAATTATGATATCTGATAGCATCATTAGGAAACTTCCTTCACCACATTGAAGAAACACACACTAGTGGTTGTCTCATTTTGGATGAGTGGAAGGAGGAAAACCAAACAGTAGATGTAAGTTGTTGTCAATGTTATATTTTTATTTTGATATAGTAGTAGTTTCATTGATATTCTTACTAAACATAATTTAATAAATAAGCGTTTAGAGGGGTGGGATAGGGAGGGTGAGAGGGAGACGCAAGAGGGAGGGGATATGGGGATATATGTATACGTATAGCTGATTCACTTTGTTATACAGCAGAAACTAACACAACAATGTAAAGCAATTATACTCCAATAAAGATGTTAAAATTTTTTTTAATAAAATAAATAAATAATAAAAAAGGGAAATATTTATATAGGTCAGTGATGAAAGTGTGTGAAGAAAAAATGATTATGATTCCAAAGAAATGAAGGAGGAGAAATGCATTGATAAGCAGAGCAAAAACATCGTTCAGAAGGACAGTATGGGATGTTCTGTCTAGTCCAAGGATGAATATGAATGGCTCTGTGATTAAAATGGGATTTCAGATATCAATATGATATGGAATCCAGGAGAATTTAAGCCAAAAAACTGCATTGAACCACCAAAAACAAGATGCATGTGTTTACAATAATAGACAGTGTGTATGTACATAATACATATATATGTGCACATATATATATATAAAGAGAGAGAGAGAGAGAGAATATTTTCACACAGGAATCATCAGATGTGACTAAATGATTTATGGGAAATTTCAGTTGGAAGTGGTTGGACAGCATTTTACGGCACTAGCTCTTTGTGTAACCAAAACCAAATCCTCTTCATGGGGAGACCTGAATTGAGTCACCATGATTAAAAGTGGTGGCTTCTCAAACAATTCCCATGCCTAAGTTAAAACAAAGATCCAAAGGCAAATAATCAAAGGGAAGAGGGTAATCTTTGAAAAGACCCTTAACATCATGAGAACATTCACTAAGTATTTTCATAATCATTCCTAACGGGGTCCAATACCGTTTATTTGGTAAATATGCCACTAGAGAAAAAGAATTGTCCATAATATTGTAGTGTAAGGGAACCTTTTTCACTGTGAGCCAATCATTTCCCACTCCCCTTTCTACCTGTAAGAGAAACCTAAGTGTCTTCTGAAAAACTATCCCACCCCCTACTCTCTTTTTGCTGTTGTTGAAGCTTGAGGTTGACTCTTCCACCATACTAGTAAGCACTGGAATCAAGACACGCTAGACAGCATCTCATAATTCCTTGGCTTCACTGACTGGTTCAGGAAAGAGGCAATATACCTAACTATTCTATATATTGATAATGATGAACTTCTTAAAAATTTACTGTAAAGTGGAAATATTTCTCTCCACTCTTCTCTCGTATGCCTTATGACTCCTTTTCTTCCTTACCCAGCTAGTCTAATTTTAGAGGCATTTGGGAAATGTATAGATACTCTCTACTCACATTCAAGGAATAATTACATGTTCTGCTGGAGTCTTTTCTCTCAGTCTGGACAATTGATGGTGTGCCTTAAAGCAATTATTTCTGATCTGGGCATAAAGTCCTTTGACAACTTTGATATGAATATACTGTCATTTCAGTTCTTCAAAGAAAATATTTCTCAGATTCTTACTATATGGATAATGCACAATAATTTTCAGAGTTCTTGCGAGTTGTTTTATTTTTCATTTTTCTCATTTCATGAAAAATTTCCCAAAAAGCTAAAAGAGGATGAGCTAAAACATCTTTGTACAGATCATCATGAAATCTTTTTACTTTTGCAGTTTAGTAGAAATCTGGTGTTTTATCTATTTATTTTTAAAAATATTAGCATGATCGTTTTCATAGCTTTGTCATATTTTTCTATTTTCTCTATATTTATATTTTATTTTCAACTCAAACCTTATATATTTCTTTTTTTCTCTCTTATTTATTGTTTATATTATAGGAGTATAAATCTTTTTATACAGGTTTTACAACTTTTAAAAAAATTTTTCTACTCTATATCTGTTCTGTTATTTTCCATTATCTTATATTTCTTTTTTGTCTTGCTATTACTTTCTATTTCCTATTATCTTATACATTGAAGGCCATAAATATAATAAGTCAAATTATGCATTTGTATTAAATCAGAAATGTACCCATGTCATTTTTTGCATTTGTTTGTTAATTGATAATACTTTAGTCTCCTTTAATCCATTCTTTGCTTTCTTGGCTGCTGGACACTTTCTCTTACAAGATACAATGTCACAAGTCAGTTGGTTGCTGCATTTTGTTCCTATATCAGTTTCCAGTGTCTAAAAAAATAGCATGTTGGCCCAAGATGGGATTTGTACATTCTCTGACCACCTGATCTGTATGAACTCTAAATATATCATGTAAATAGAAAGCTATAACATAAAATCTACCCTGGAAATGGGATTCTTTCTGCCTCTTTAACTGCTCTAAGTAACACCTATAAATCTTAAAATATAAATTTGTGCTTCTGCCACATGGCAATTAGGAATATGTAGAAAATAAAAAGACTAATTGGGGAAGCATTCTGGATGTGAAAAAATGGAGAAATCACGCAGAGAAGAAACAGCATAACAGTTGTCAGTTGAGTTTTTTCTGACTGTCTCCCCATCTCTTAATTATCGGTATAACATGGATTAAGAATGAATATTTGTGTTTCCTAGCCACCCTGTTTATTGTAGCAGAGCACACAAACAGTATGCACCAATCCAGGTGATTCATTCTAGTAATAAAAGTCTCTTCTAAATTTTGGCAGTAAGATTATTTTACCAAACTTAATTTTTAGTGCTGTTTTTCGAGGTCACCTGCCTGCATCTTCATCTGTATTTTTTTAGTCGCCATTTGGGAGAGACTGGCACCAGGGCCCAAAAGCCAGGTGATGTCTTAAAACTGAAATCTCACAATTGAAACAAAAAAATGGAAGAGCCAAAGCAAAATAATAATCGCTTCTTCAATGTAATTCAGTTCAGTTCAAGTTAACATAAATTATATTCAGGAAGTACTTATTGTTCCCCAACTCTAACACAATCTGCATAGTGACTTGATACCAATTTGCAATCAGACATATACTTATATTCATACATCCCAATAACGTAAAAAAGAATATCATATGATCAGATGCACATTATTTACTTTCCCATCTTTCTGGAAATTTCTTTCTTAAACTAACGAAGTCCATTATCATTTGATCTCCCCACAGTGCTTCTTCTCAAAGACTCTTTTCTCATAATCTCACAGAGTAAACCTTGGGCTACTTGACACAACAGCCTAATAAAAGCTGTTTAACCCAGGGATGGAATTTTTACTCAAAACAGACACAACAGAGACACTTATTCCCAGGAATTAGGAATGAGAACACAAAAGTTACCACTATAATATGCACTTTAAGAGACAACACAGGTATGTGACTGCTATAAAGGGAGGAACAAAGCAGATCAAGAAAGAGAAGCAATGGGACAAGTAGTCTCAGATAAAGGAAGGCAGAACTCAGAGAACAATAAGTTTGGTCCCTGAAGTATTGTCAGTTCCTTAACTAACTACATGATAAAGCCAGGCTCAGCTATAGTTCTCGGGTTCTCTAACACTTCCGTAACCATCCAACACACTTTCTATTTGTCTTAAGCTCACTTTAGTAAGTTTTTGTTCCTGGTAACTAAGAACCAGGAACAAAAAGAAAGGCAGTAACCTTATTTCCTTATATTTCCTTTATATATAAAATTATTGTATGTTTATATAAAAAAATTATTATTCTGATTCCTCTGTATTACTTATTGCCTTCAATGGCTAATGGTCATTGTTTACACTCATTTCTCATAATCCCACATGATGGCAAATTATCACTCCTCTTATGCAGTGTTGGCTACTTTAAGATGTCTCTCTCATATACAAAGGTTTTTCTATAAAAATCCTCTTCTTTAATTTTCTAAATAATAATAGAAATAGAGAATATATCTGAAAGTAATTTCTGAAATGAATAAATTGAGGTTTGATAAATAACCTAACCCACAAAAAATAGAAATTAGTTTGTCTTAACTTGTTTTCACTTTCACATCTGTATTTATATTGAAATTAAAATTTGAAATGAATTTTTACAACATGAACTACCATGTGGGAAAAACCAACAAAATTCTACTCAATAAGTATTTTTAAACTGAGAAAACATGACATCAAATTGCTCCTGTGTGAGTATTATGAAACAAAGTTTTCATTTATATATGTCGAGTAATAGTAGAAGAAAGAACAGGCACATATGATGGAGGGATGGAAAGATGAAGGAGAATGCAGGTTAAGGAATGATTGTGGTTGCATTTCCTATACTTCATGAAATTATTATATATTACATTTTACATCTAAAAATACCATGCATGTTCATTTCTTTCAACCTTAAGCTATCATTTTACAGTTGAATGAACTGAGCTTTAGGAAACATGATTTACTTTATAAAGATCACAGAACTGGTTATTAACAGAGGACAGTCTCTTTATCCTTTGTGCAGGGTTTTTCTACTTTGTAATTCTATTGTAACCTAAAAAAATCATAATTCTACATTTCACATTTTCCTGTTCATACTCTTTTAATCTATCACAGATTTTAAGTACTTGTGACTTATAGTTCTCATGTAATAATAGGGAAAAAAACAATGTTGGCTTGTGATTCATCATGCAGTGCATGCAAATTAAAATATTCTATAATATTTGTATTGGCATTTGTTTTGTTATTACTATAAATTAGGAAAAATGTATCTGCAGCATTTTAGTACTACTGAAATGCCCAAAATCATCATAATAGAAAAGACAATTATGTATTCTTGCTATATGGTACTAACAGAGTATCTGTTTAGAATTACAAGGCACAGAGAACATAAGCATAAGTATCAAATTGCTCAGTTCCTATAAATCTATTGCATTTTTGCAAGCATCAAATCAATGCATTTCTTCTTTCAAATCTACTAATTTATGGTAATCTGTACTGCTAGCAGGCTCTCTGAATATCTTTGCATATTAAATGCATTTGGATAATACAAGACCAGTTTTTTCATCACTAAAATAAGGGAGCTCTTTTTTCTTTAATAGCAAAAATAAGATAATTTTCTTCTGGTAAATACGGTTCAAAATATTTCCTAAAAGATCATCTTTCAAGAGGAAAAATGACTTCAACATTGAAAAAAACATTTTGAAAATCCCAGGTCTTTCACTTTCGTCATTCTAGATAGCCCATGGTTTATAAGGAAGGGTGTGTATCATTTCCTCATTTCACATGTGCACTGTTCCTTTGTACTTAGTGCAGAAGCTATGTAAATTTCTAAAGACTGTGACTCTCTAGCAGGAAAATGCCAAGGAATAGACCCTTGACATTCCCTGGGGACTATAATACATGAGACCCTTCCCTCTTTAGGTTTTCTGAGATTGTCTTCTTTAGTCCCAAGAACTCAGGTCAGTGCCTATTCAGCCAAATGCAAAATTCACAGTCTGACATTCTCCAGTGGTAATGTGGCTTGTGGCAAACACAACGGGATGCACTGGAAGCTATTTCCCTGAAATTAGGGAATAGTGCCACCGAGGGAAATCTGCTTCAGCTATGTTGATGACAGATATATAGATGATAGATACATAGATAGATACATAGATAGATGATACATAGATAGATACATAGATAGATAGATACACATAAATTGATGTAGTATAGATATAACTAAAGCCAAGAGGTTTTTTAAAACTTATTCAACTTAGACAATAAACATGTAGTGATCAACTCAAGAGGTTATTACCTAATTTTCTGATATAAGTGATGATGCTCTTTAGAACTAAACTACCTCATTTCCATCATCTCCAATATCAATTTGCTCTAAGTATATAAGTTCTCCCTATGGTTATGACATAGTGTGAAACCACCAGAGGATTTCTACTGCAAATAATAATTTTCAAATGAACACATAATTAATAGAGATCCACAATGGCCTCCACACTACGGCAGGCATTATGGAAAGCAAATAAATATATGATTCAATACCTAATATTGAGGAGTAATAATGCAGTTACATGCCAAAACATAAAGAAAAATAATTACATTCTGAGTAATCAGGAAGATCCCTGCTTTCCCCACCCATACAATAGGTGAAGACTGAAGAGCTGCACAGAGACTATACTTACACAAAGGTTCAGCTTCACTTTCTTCCCATGAAAGCTTCCAACAAACATGGGGGATGATTAGTCACTAAGGACAAATAAGCTATGATGATCATGATCATTTTAACAAGTGAGCATAAATTATAAAAGGAACATTCTATTTCAAATTAAAAGTTAATTAAAAAGGCTAAAAGGGGGTTTCCCTGGTGGCGCAGTGGTTGAGAGTCCGCCTGCCGATGCAGGGGACACGGGTTCGTGCCCCGGTCCGGGAAGATCTCACATGCCGCGGAGCGGCTGGGCCCGTGAGCCACGGCCGCTGAGCCTGAGCGTCCGGAGCCTGTGCTCCGCAAAGGGAGAGGCCACAGCAGTGAGAGGCCCGTGTACCACAAAAAACAAAAAACAAAAAAAAAAAGCTAAAAGGTAAAATCATTGCTCGTGAAGAGGTTTTTTTTTTTTTCATATTCAAGAAATGTTTGTTTTTAGACCACTACAACAATTTTGTGTTTAGCTTTGACTATCACTAAAAATTCTGATTTTGAAATTTCTGCAGTAAATTATAGGGACAGTTTTCTGTATACTAAGTACTCTTACTCAATTATGTTATTGAGTCCTCAGAATTCTCCCAAGGTTGTACTCATTTTTCATCTTGCTAATACCCTTTCAAGAGGATAGTAATAGTCTTAGGTGGGATGTGAGTGTGCAGGATGAGGTAGATTAAGAGATGAAATCAGTCCGAATCAGCACATCAAGGAAACATGATTTTGAAGTGTTTACTAGGAAACTCCCAAATCATTCACATACTCCTTTCAAAAAAATTAGCCTTTCTTATCTTCTGCACAAAAGGAAGAAGCCAGAAACGTTATCACAATCAGCAGAAAGGACAGCAAAGTTGTAAGCAACAAAGAGACACTTACCTTTTTTTCTTCTCTTCCTTGTCTAAACCCAAGTAACCTAGAAGATGAAGGAGGAAAAGGTGCATGTCTCAGATAGACAGACAATGCACCATCCCCTCAAAGCTGAGGATAGGAAAGAATAAAATAAGAGACACTCCTATTCACACCAGTGCTCAGTGCCAGGGAGAAGGTATCATATTTAAATTGCATATGAGATTAGAGTTCATAACTAGAAACTGAAGTTTTTTACATAACCAAAAACTCTAGGAAAATTATGGTATTTTCCTAAATACTGATAAGATCTACTCAATAAGGAAGCAAAAGTACTCAGAGTAGAGTGAGGGTGAGTGGAGAAAAATAAAAATATTTTTATTTTTGTTTTTATATCTAGCCTGAAGTTCAGACTGTTCAATAAATTATTATAAAATTATTCCAAAAGAATAAATAAGTGCATGATTTTCTGTTCTAAATTTACAAATATTTGAAGTGATTTATGTACTTTCTTTGAACTAGGTTTTAAAAATATTCTGTTTCTTCATAAATCATATCTGAAGGCCCCGCATAGAATGTTTAGTACAAAGAGCATTCAACTGGAAGTTGGAAAACCAGTTTCTAACCATAGCTCTGTCAATAAGTAGCTCTGTGGTCTCTGACAAGATAAAACCTGCCTTAGACTCAGTTTCCGTATCTTAAAAACTAAGGGTATTGGGTGTAAGGAATTTTCACTGCAAACATTTTATAATTCAAAAAAAATTATTTGTCTAATGGATATCCAATGATATTGGAGAAATAAAAGCATGAGGCAATTTTAAAACTAGTGGTCTTTGATCTTAAATGTGTAGTTTTATTAATTTTTTTACAAATATAGATAAGAAAATATAATTGTCTAGAAATTTATGGGAATTCAAATTAATTACTAAATATTTTCATTGGTTAATGTATGAACATTGCCTCTGTAGTTATTGAAAGAAAAGAGATAAATACAAAACATAATTCCCTCCCAAAAAGAGAAGATATCATAACCACCTAAGCATAATTGAGGAATCCAAAGAATATATTTTAGCACAGTAAAATGGTATAAGCCATATCAACAAGCAGTGTGAGATTACTTCAAATTAAGTTGTATAGTAAAAAATAGATATAAGAATTTACATATAAAATAGAATGGAGTAATCACAAAAAGCATCAAAGAAAATAAAGAATATGAGACATTTGCTAAAGACAGGTGATAATTCGATATAGCAAAGGTAACTGAATTAAAGCATTGAAAGAATAAAAGCATGAATCCTGGAAGCCAGAGATACACTAAGTGAATAATTTTTTCTTTTACATCTTCATAACTTGGGCAGTTCTGGTTCCAGTTGTGATAGAAGAATGCTTATCCGGACTTACCATAGTAAACAAAGATAACACTAAACACATTATATGAAACAACAGTTTTTCAGGCCTGGGACACGGAACTCTCCAAGTCTGTCATTCGTTTGATAAGGAAAGCATGTAAGCTGGAGTATAATACAGCATGGCTTTCTGCCTCTGCCTATTTCATACAACAGCACAAAAAGGTGGAATCCTGACTGAGATCAGCTTTTTTTTTTTTTTTTTTTTTGCGGTACGCGGGCCTCTCATTGCTGTGGCCTCTCCCGTTGCGGAGCACTGGCTCCAGACGCGCAGGCTCAGCGGCCATGACTCACGGGCCCAGCCGCTCCGCGGCATGTGGGATCTTCCCGGACCGGGGCACGAACCCGTGTCCCCGGCATCGGCAGGCGGACTCTCAACCACTGTGCCACCAGGGAAGCCCGAGATCAGCTATCTTAATGGCAGAAGAAACATATCAAAGTTTGGGAGTCTGGAGATGAATAACATTTTCAAATCAGGGTTCTGGAGAGAAAAGAGCAAACAGAATAACAGTACTAAAATTTTGCATAAAACAAATGGAAGAAGAGTACCAAAAATCTGCATAGAAGTAGTGTTAAGTGTTTGGCCACATACATAGCTATGCATGTACAGAGTGAAACACTGTGATGCCTGGAAGAAAATTGCTACTGGAGGGCTATGAGCCAAATGAATGGTTCACACTGTTCAGAAGACATGGGCGTTCCAACCATCTAGTGCTTAGAGATATCACTAAAAGCTCACTGAAACAATTGCAACTACAAAAAGACTATGCCTTTGAAGTGAACTCACCTTGCCCCAGAATAAGAGCTGGGGCAAGTGCGTATATGTATGTATGTGTGTGTGTGTGTGTGTGTGTGTGTGTGTGTGTGTGTATGTGTGTGTGTGTGTGTATATATATATATATATATATATATACATATATATATATA
>RJWK010017177.1:0-34600 GCA_004363435.1 Platanista minor
CCCTCCTCCCGCGCGCTTCTTCTCACCCCAAAACCCCCAAGAAGAATACTGAGCAAGCGGCGAGGATGCGGCCGGGCGCCGGGGAGGAGGCGCCCAGAGTTCTTGTGCGCGCTGCCGGGCGGGGGTGGGGGGAGCTTGGTGGCCGGGAGGAAGCGGAGGGAGGCCCGGGACGGCGGGGCGCCGCCGCGGGGGTCCCACTGCGTGCTCGGGCAGCTCCTCGTCCCGGTCCTCCACTTGGGGGTCTAGTTGGACGCGCTGAGCGCCCTGCCCTCCCCGTGGAGGCTGCGCCCCCTGACCCTCCTCGGGCTTCCCGGACCAAAACTCGGAGCGCTCGGCGCCAGGACCTGCGACTCCTGCCGCAGCCTGCGCGGCCCGGTGCGCTCAGCGCTCCAGGGGCGCCCCGGCCACCCCCCTCTTCTTCCCTCCGGCCTCCCTGTCTCCCTTCCTCCCCTTCATCAGTCCGTTTGCTTCTCGCTCTTGCTTTTCCCTCCTTTTCTTGTTTCTTTCTCTCCTTTCTTTTCTCCCTTTTTCTTTAAAATCTCCCCTTCTTACAAAAAGAATGCACGCTCATTGCCGAAAACACAGGAAAGTCCCAAGAAAATAAAATCAACCTAAGGTAACCTCCTGGTGTGTGCACTTTCTCACTCGCCTCTCGCATTCAAGAGCGGGATTATCCTTTTACAGGCTGGCCTTAACTTTTGACTCCCTGGCACCCCTCTTTCCATGCACCCCTCCCCTCTTTCCATGTCCGTAAATAAGTATTGAACGACGCCAGGCCACGTCTTGGAACAGAGGGCCAGAGATGGCTCCATGGGCGCCCCAGGTGCGAGGGATGCTTCATTGTTATAAACATTCTTCAAACTGTGCCCACGGCTCTACACGCTTTCACCCCACTAGCGCATTTCTTAAAGTGAAATTGCTAGACACACGCACATCTATAAGATGCCTGTTTTGCCACATTTTGCTAAACTGCCTTCTAGAAAATCTATTTGATTTTATTGTTTTGTATTTTCCCAGTGAGCTCTCTCTTCCTTATTTTTAAGTGAAAAATATGAAGATAAGACATAAATGCATTTTCAATGTTAAATTTTAAATACAGAAGAACATAGAGCAGAAAGCGCAAGGCTTGCTTAGAGCAGGAGCTTTCAAACTGCATGTCAAGTCCCAGCGGTGGGTCAAAAATCAACTCATCAGATCAAGTCAAGCATTTTGAAGAACTGAAATGGAATAAATACAATATAAATACCAAGGTACATGTCACCTAAGGTAACTATAGTTTCCTGAAACTTTTAACTGTTGCGTGTGTGTGTGCACACACACAAGCAGTGTGGCTGAAGTGAAATGTATTTCTCCCGAGGGACCAAAAATGTTTGGGAATGTTTGAAAGCCACCACCAAGTGTCCGCAGTCTTTCCATCTCCAGACACAGCCCCTGTGAACTGTTTTGTGTGTTTCCTTCCAGTCTCTACTCCCCGGATTGACAACCCTATCCGAGCACATTCTCAGATCTAGTTTCCGTCATTCTGTCCTCAGGATCATGCTGCAGAGTGTTTGACAATCACCCACACCGGCCCCACGCAGTTTTCATGCGGTTCCCTATCCCGGTGTCTTCTGCCCATCCATACATCTACTCTCGGCAGGTCTGTGCCTGCAGGATAACTTGTGCCAGGCACCATCTAGATGTCTGAGTGCCCCCCACCCCCAGAAGGAACTCATCTCTGCCCTCAAGGAATGCTCAGAGCAATGGACGGGAGGGGGTGAGACAGCCATCATTCTTATCATTACCGTCACCAGCATCCTCATCATTAGTATTTTCAAGGTCCATGTCAGCTTAGCACACAGTTTAGCCTTAAGCAGGGAGAGCGGCATGAAAGGAGTTCCTAGAGAAGGTTTTATTTGCCCCTTGAAGAAACAAGTGCCGCCTCCAGGCAGACAGCGAAGGAAGGGTATCCTTGGCAGACGGTACTGCCAGTGCAAAGCCACGGAAGCCTAAAAGTGCAAGTTGTGTTCAGAAAACAATACCTGAAGGAAATAAACTGTTGGGTAAAGGGCTATTTAGGTAACCAAGAGGTCCGTGGCCTCCTATTTATATTATCCAGACATCCATCTGCAGAGAAGTAACATTTCCAACTGTGGAACTACCCACACGTGCCATAGTAGGAAGGTAGGAAGTGACATCTGACTGTTTGATCTAGGGGCCAGGCACTGGGCAGAGTACTTTATCAGAATTATTTGATTTGGTCATCCTCACATCCCTCTTAGATGAGTACGATCATTAGCCCCATTTCAAGGATGAAGAAACTGAGACTTGGCGTGGTTGGAGTGAGCTGGGCCAAGGGGTTATGGGCTGAATTGTGTCCACCCCCAAAAGTCATATGTCAAAATCCTAACCCTTAGCCCCTCAGAATGTGACCTTATTTGGAGACAGGATCTTTAAAGAGGTAATAAGTTAGTATGAGGGCATTGGGGTGGGCCCTAATCCAATCTGACTGGTGTCCTTAATAGAAGAGATTAGGACACAGACACACACGGAGGGATGACCGTGTGAGGACACAGAGAGAAGACGGCCATCTACAAGCCAAGGAGAGAGCCCTCAGGAGAAAACGACTCTGCTGATACCTTGATGTCAAACTCACAGCCTCCAGAACTGTGAGCATAAATTCCTGTTGTTTAAGTCACGCAGTCTGTGGTACTTTGTGACAGCAGCCCTACAAAGTGAAATACAAGATCATGGACTAGAAAGCAGCTTTGACCACAGGCCTCTCTGAACCTAGTGTCCGGGGTTTAACATCAGGCTACACAGAGTCCCTCTCACAATGACTAAATGATCAAGGACCTTGAGTCTCCCCCATGCAGACTGTTTGCTCCCTCTGTGGTTACATGAAAACGCAGCTCATAGGACAACCCTATGAGGGTTGATTTGGGCGGTGAGTGCGCGTGCTCTTTTTTAATATCTGCAAAGAAACACACGCATGCAGCTCTGGAAAAATCTATCCCAAGGAATTCACAGTAGCTGTCTCTGTGTGGGCGGGATTATGAGTGTTTTCTTACTTTCTTCTTGTTGCTTGTCTGTAGCCTGTGATTTTTCTGTAGTGAACGTGTATTGCTCTTATGACAGAAAAATAAGACTAAAAACAGAAAAAAACAATGGCTGTAGCAAGTAGAAACCCAGATGTCAGGGCAGAGAGAGGTTCTGGCTGGAGATGGGGAGCTCTGGACCAGACCCAGGGGTGGGAGGTGGGCATTGGGTGGGGTGGCGCTGAGATAAGAGGCACTGGAAAGGGAGGAAGGGGATAAGGCTGCTAAATAAAGTACAGGACATCAGTTAAATTTGAATTTCAGATAAACAACAAAAATTTTTTTAGTATAGGTATATCTCAAATATTGCATGGATACACTTTTACTAAAAAGAAAATTATTCATTGTTTATCTGAAATGCAAATTTAACTGGACATCCTGGGTTGTTTTTTTTTTTCTTAATGTGACAGTCCTAAGGGGGGAGGTGACAATAATGCAATGTCTCAGGCCCAGGCAGGGCCAGCCTCAGAGCTCAAAGGACCATAGGTGGGAAAGGTGAAGCCGTGATCTCTAAGATCTTGAGTTCCATCTTCCAGAGGCAGCTGGGCCTCTGTGGCCGGAGAGAGGCCCCCAGACTCCCCAGGGACTGTATCTGGAGACCTGGAGCCAAGGAAGAAAGGGGCATCAGTTCAGCCAGCTATGTCATTTGCAGGGCCCAGTGCAAAAGGAAAATGCAGAGCCCCTTGTACAAAAAGCAGGGAGCAAGGGGCCAGTAAAAGTACAAAATATAAAGCTTTTTCCTCTCTTTCCTGGTACCTCAACTTGTGGTGTTTATTTGTTACTTAACATCATTATCAATAAAGAAAAATTAACATTTTGGATGGTGTATTAGGCTGGGTTCTCCAGAGAAACAGAGCCAACGGGAGAGAGAGGGAGAGGGATTTACAATAAGGACTTGGCTCATGTGATTATGGAGGCTGACAAGTCCAAGATTTGCCGTGGGCAACCCAGAGGCCCAGAGGGCCGTTCACATAAGTTCTAGTCCGAGTCCAAAGGCCCAAGACCCAGGAGAGCTGATGGAATAAGTCCCAGTCTGAGTCTGAGTCCAAAGGCAGAAGAAGACTGATGTCCCAGCCCCCAGACAGTCAGGCAGAAAGAGCGAATTCTCTCTCCCTCCCTTTTATCCTGGTCAGGCCCTCAACTGATTGGACGAGGCCCACCCACACTGAGAGAGCAATCTGCTTTCCTCACTCTCCTCAGACTCCAATGTTAACCTCATCCAGAAACACCCCACAGACTCACCCAGAGTCATGTTTGGCCAAACGACTGGACACCCCACAGCCCAGTCAAGTTGACTCATAACGTTGACCATCTCAAATCATTAGCATGAATGTTGCCATTCATCCTTCCAGTTTTAAATGCAAGTAGAAGGGCATTTAGTCCGTAGAGTAGAATCACTGAAATTACACAATTTGTATTTTGTAGCTCATACCTGCCCCTGTATTTCATCCTCACCAGCACAGTGGAAATACTGTGCAAACCTGACTCAGCTGCTTCCATCTCCCTTCATGGTGCAGGTTTTAAGGACATTCTGCTGCCGAGGAAGACAGGATGGAAGGGGAAGGAGCTATGGGCTGCCCGATTGTCCCCCTCCTCCGTGCCATCATTTTCAGGGTAAGTGATCGACTGCTTCCAAACACACCTACATCCCTCTGACTCACTCTGAGCCCTGCTTAACACCCTGCTGTTGCAGGGCTCCTGACACCCTCTGCTCACCACATCACAAATGCCACGCGGGAACTTGGCGGCAGGGAACCGGCAGGTGCTATCACCTCTGCTCCATGCATGTTCCTGTGTCCCTTACAAAACACAGTGCAAAGACAAAAAGTATTAAGAATTTCAATTCGCATCATTTTTAAGATACCACATATAAGTGATGTCATATGAGATTTGTCTTTTTCTGTCTTACTTTGCTTAGTATGATCATCTCCAGGTCCATCCACGTGGCTGCAAATGGCATTATTTCATTCATTTTTATGGCTACTATTCCATTGTAATATTCCACATCTTTATCCATTCTCTGTTGATGGCATTTAGGTTGCTTCCATGTCTTGGCTATTGTAAATAGTGTTGCTATGAACAGTGGGGTGCATGTACCTTTTTGAATTAGAGTTTTCGTCTTTCCTGGATACATGCCCAGGAGTGGGATTGCTGGATCTTATGGTAGCTCTATTTTTAGTTTTTTAAGGAACCTCCATACTGTTCTCCATAATGGCTGAACCAATTTACATTCCCACCAACAGTGCAGGAGGGTTCCCTTCTCGCCACACCCTCTCCAGCATTTGTTATTTGTAGACTTGTTGATGATGGCCATTCTGACTGGTGTGAGGTGATACCTCATTGTAGGTATCACTTATTTACAAAACAGAAACAGACTCACCGACATAGAAAACAAACTTATGGTTACCAAAGGGGAAGCGGGGGAGGGATAACTTAGGAGTTTGGGATGAACAGATACTCATGACTATATATAAAATGGCTAGACAACAAGGACCTACTGTATAGATCAGGTAACTATAATTCAATATCCTGTAATGAAAGAATCTGAATATATATATATATACATATATATATTCAGTTATACATATATAACTGAATCCCTTTGCTGTATACCAGAAACTAACACAACATTGTAAATCACCTATACTTCAATTTATAAAAAAGAATTTCAAGCCGGTGACCACAGAGCGCTGAATCCAGCATGGGGCCCTTCAAGCAAGGGGCCTGTACGGCTGCCCAGGATGCACACTTGGCAATCCAACCCCGACAGTCAGGCCCAAGTGCCCAGGGGCCACCTGGGCCACTCACACAGACACACAAGCCGCAGGTCCCAGGAGTAGGATTGACTCCTGAGGTCGGCACAGTGGGCCGGGTTATGGTTGCTCCCAGTTCTCCGGGGAGGAGAGTGGAGCTGGGCAATGTTAGGTGACATCCCCGGGATACACGCTGTTGGCCTCCAAAGCCATGTCCCTGGCTCTTCCCGCTGTCCAGGGGCACAGCCCCTACTGGGTGTTTGCTCGCCCCGGGCCGAGCGCCGTGAAGATGGCAGGTGGATGCTCGCCATCACAGTGTGCCAGGACCCTGCTGGCCCAGGGAGGCCAAGGCTTGAGGCAGAGCCCGGGCAGGTAGGGGGAGGTGTCAGGCAGAGGGAGGAATGCGTGCAAAGGTCAGGAAAAGGCACAGCCCGTCATTCAGCCAGAGATGCAGTGCAGGTGTGTGAGGACGTGCCACATACCTCCACTCTCCAGACCCTCAGTGAGCCCCCCAACACCCACCAGGCCTGCACGAGGCACAGGGGAGGCCTGGTCCCACGCTCCCAGAGCAATCAGGCTACTTGGAGAAACAGAAACCAACAATGGAGAAAGCCCGGGAGGTGGGAAACCCAAGGCAGGAGGACAAGGAGGGCCGCCCAGAGGAGGTGTACCGTGAAGGATTGGGAACTCAGATGGGAGCCCAGGGCCTCCGGGACGCAAAGAGTGGCACGTGCGGAGTGTTGGCAGCAAGAACACTCTGGCAGGTTTGGACAGCAGCAGTAAAGTCCATGAGGCCAGGAAGGGGCGGGCAGGAGTCAAAGTGGGGCTGGACGGTCCTTTGTGGCGCTGACGCTTTAGCCTGAAGGCCCTGGGGAGAGGCAGGAAAGTGCCATGCGGTGAGCAGGTGGCCTGTGGGACAAGCCTCTGTCCAGGCCCGGGGCTCGAGGCTGCTGTCTTTGGAAAAAGGTCCTGGCACCGCCAGGGTAAGGGAATAGAGCAGCTTACAAGTGATAACAAAAAAGTAAGGCAGCGGCCCAGGATGGACAAGGACCACAGAGCCCAGAGAGAGGCTGGTGCCCCTGGGGGGACACCGCACACAAGGCAGGGGTGTCGGCAGTCAGTGCCCCACCCATGACCAATGAGGAGGAAACTACACTGTATCCCTGTCCCACACCTACAGAAAAATAAGTTGCCAGTGGGCTAAAGATCTGAGTACGGAAATCAAACAGTTACAACTTTGGGAAGAATGTGCCTCTGTCATAATGAGCTACCATCTCACCCCCATTAGCATGGCTACTATTTTTAAAAAAGAAGAAAGTAACAAGTATTGGTAAGGGTGTACTGAAATTGGAATCCTTGTGCTCTGCTGGTGGGAATGTAAAATGGTGCAGCCACTGCGGGAAACAGTATGGCACGTCCCCAAAAAATTAAATGTAAAATTATCATTTGATCCAGCAATTCCACTTCTGGGTACACATTCAAAAGAATTGAAAGCAGACTCTTAAAGAGATATTTGTACACCCACGTTCACAGCAGCATTATTCACAGTAGCCAAAAGGTGGAGACAACCCAAGTGTCCATGGATGGAGGAATGGATAAACAAGATGTGATCTACACTAAAATGGAATGTTACTCAGCCTTAAGAAGGAAGGACATTCTGACACAGGGCACAACCTGGATGAACCTTGAGGTCATTATGCTGAGTGAAATAAGCCAGTCACAAAAGGACAAACGTTTATGCTTCCACTCATATGAGGTCCCTAAAGGAGTCAGATTCATAGGGACAGAAATTTAAATGGTGGGTGTCAGGGGCTGGGGGAGGGGAGGAATAGAAGTTGTATTTTAATGAGTACAGTTTTAGTTGTGCAAGATGAAAAGAGTTCTGAGGGTGAATGGTGGGGATGTTTGCACATCAATGGGATGGAACTTAATGCCACTGAATTACACTCTCGAAAATGGTGTAAAATGGTAAATTTTATGTTATGTGTATTTTACCACAATTTTTAAATATATATTTTTTGTATAGACACATACAAGGTTGTTTTTTTTTTAAGAATATCTTTATGTTCTAAGGACAGGGGAGATTTTCCTATTTAAAAAAGATAAATAAACATAAAGGAAATATCACCCTATGGAAAAATTAAGAAATATCCTCTGTAACCAAAGATGCTATGAAAAAAGTTGGCGCTTGTCCTGGTGTTTACGCTTCTCCCTCCAGACCCCCATCACTGCCGCTGCTGGCTCTCCGCCGGCCATCCTGCGTTCTCCAGCTACCGGGCTCTCTTCTATGGGCTCTGGGTTTTGCCAGCAGGAGGCTCCCCCAGAAGCCTGGAGGCGGCAGGGTTGCCTTGCGTGGACTTTCTCCACCCAGCCCTGCCTGTCATCGCCCCTTAAGGCCTAGGGGTGGCAACGGCTCCCAGCCCTGCCAGCCCTGGGCACCGCCCCTTCCCTTGTTGGTTTCTTTGCACCTCGGTAAGTAGTCCTCTTATTAAACTGTCCTCAAACCCCCGATTTGAGGGTACCAGTTGTTTGCTGCTGGCACCCTAGCTGTTTAAAAAAAAGACAAAGCAGATCTGGAAGCATATTTGTGGCCCCTAGAGCCAACAGAAGAATATAGACAATGAACTTTCACACATAATAGAGAGATGGACAAAGAGTGGAAACCGGAAGTTGCCCAACGTGGAAAGGAAGACTGCAAAGACCACGTGAGGCCACTCTCCTTCCATGGTGGACAGAAGAATGCCCCCAATGGTGTCCACATCCTAATCCCCAGACCCTGTGAATAGGTCCCTTTACAGGTCAGATGCGATGAAGTTAAGGACCTCGAGGTTGGGGAAATTATCCTGGATTTTCCCACTGAGGCTAATGTCATCATCACAAGGTCCCCACAAGAGGGTCAGAGGAGAGAGAGACTGGAAGATGCTACGCTGCTGGCTTTGAAGAGGGGGGAAGGGGCCATGAGCCAAGGGGTGCAGGTGTCTCTAGAAGCTGGAAAAGGCAGAAACAAAGAGGGATTGTCCCCTAGAGTCTTCGGAAGGAGGACAGCCCTGCCCACAGCTTGATCTCAGCCCAGTGAGACCCAAGCCAGACTTCTCACCTCCAAAACTATGAGAGAACAAATTTTCACGGTTCCAAGCCCCTAAATTGTGGTACTTTGTCACAGTAGCAGTAGGAAACTATTGCACCTTCACTAGGAACCAGGGAAATGCAAACCAAAACAGCAAAGCCACGCCACTTCCCACCTAGGTTGGCAACACGTAAAGGTGTCTACACGGAGAACCCGGGATCGGTCCTCTGCCCTTTTGGGAGGGGCCAGCAGGAGACGAGTTTTGGAGACACCCGACAGCCTCACAGGAACTGGACGCACTCACACCCATCACGCAGAAAAGTCACCTTGAGCCCCAGAGCCCAGTCCTCAGAGACGGTCCCCAACAACCACTCCTGCTGTGACCCCTCCCACTCTGGCTCTGGGCCAGCCTGTCACTGGCTTTAACCAGCAGAAGGGACAGTGTGGGCATCTGGGTCCGGGCCTGAGGGAGACCTGGCAGCTTCTGCTTTCATGCTTTTGGGGGCCCAGAGCCACCATGTAGGGGGTGAGCTACCCTGCTGGAAAGGGAGAGAGACCCGGCCGTCCCAGCATCCAGAGCCCCCAGCACCAGCCACTCCCTGACTGCAGGAGAGACTCTAAGCAAGACCAGTGGAAGGACCGCCCGGCTGAGCCCAATCAATCCCCAGAAGCAGAGAAACAATTGTTTTAAGCACTACATTCTGGGTGCCCTGCTATCCATCAGGTAAGGAGAACACCTGGATGGAGACCCTCCCCAGAAACACAGGGAGGTCCCCCAGCTGGTGGAGCACCGGAATGACATGTGGCAGGCACAAGGGGACGGTGGGTATAAATTATGGAGCAATGGACCCCTTATCGCAGCTAGAAAGAGCAAACCAAATGCACACGTCTCACCAGGGGCGAACCTCAGAAACATGATGTGCACATTCTGTATAACTCCATTTGTATGAAATATACAGAAGCATATTGGTGGTTGATACAGAAAGTATATTGGTGGTTGCCAGACGGGTTACGGGGAATGACTGCTACTGGGTCTCAGGTATCCTTTGGGAGTGACGAAGGGAACTAGACAGAAGTGATGGCTGCACAGCTCTGTGAATGCGCTAAATGCCACTCAAGTGTACACTTTAAAAATGGTTAATTTGGGGAATTCCCTGCCAGTCCAGTGGATAGGACACCGCGTTTCCACTGGTCGGGGAACTAAGATCCTGTGAACCCCACAGCGCAGCTAAAAAAAAAATTAAAGATAAAAAAAAATAAAATGGCTAATTTTATGTTATTTGAATTTTACCCCAATTAAAAAAAAATGATGTGGGCTGGAAAAAGCAAGTTGCAGAAGGATGTGTATAAAAGCACACCATGTATGTGAAAAGTGCGCAAATTATCTAAGATGCACTTAGGGACACTCACACATAGACACAGTGAGGACATAGACACACGTGCAGGAGAGGTGGGATGGACCTTAAAGGGGTGCCTCCTCTGGGGAGGGGTGGGGGTGAGTTTTGGAGGAGGACAAAGGGACTCTGGCTGTATTTAACACAGATTTCAGGCTGAAAAATCAAAAACAAAGGTTGCCATGCACTAATTTTGAGTAGTGGTCACAGTCATGGTTATATTTTTCTCTGTGTTTTTCTGTAGGCTTGAAATATTTCATAATTTAACATGAAAAGCAGAGCGCACTCCCCCTGTCCTACCACATTTCACCTCTCAAAACAGGTGAAATGAGAAATAAGACCTCAGCATCTAGGAGGCCCCTCTCCTCCGTGATGGGGTCACATTGGTCTCACAGTAGGACATCGCCAGGGGCCCTCCTGATCCAGGGTCCCGGTTGGAGCAGGTGCACGGGAGCTGGCACGTAACTGCGGGGCACCTCCAGGTACCACTTCACATAGGCTCCCTAAAAGCATCTTCACAGCAACGCTCCAAAGAAGACCTGATTATAATTCCCATTTTGCAGGTGGGGAGACTGAGGCAAGGGAGGTTCCATTACCCAGCTAGCAAGAGGCAGAACCGGGATCCCACCCCAAGCCATCAGGCTCCCAGGGGTGGGCTTAACTGCATTTACAACTCTGACTAACGAACGTACCAGAACATCACCCCAGTCAAGTCCAAGTGACTGTGGCCTGGGCTTCACCAGCAGCCCCAGGGCTGGCACTTCCTTGCCAGAATACGGACCACTCTCCCCAAACCCACTGCCCACGGGCCTTGTTTCTAGAAACTTCTAGCACCCTTGCATGAGCCAAAGGAAAAGGTAAGGTGAGTCCCCACAACCATTGGGGGCCCCCAGATAGGGTGGCTCCATGACCACCCTTGACACTTGTCCAGGCATCCTGCACTTGGGTTATACCACAGGCAGATATGGGTAAGGAGGAATTTCTAGCCACTTCTCCGAACCTGGGTGGAGGGCCACTGAGCTGCGCTGTGAGCTTCCATTGCTTCAGCCTCTGCCACGTGCCATGAAGCCACCCCAGGATCTACTCAGAGGAAAGGAAAGGCTCCTGGGGCTCAAGACTCCAGCAGGGCCCTGGGTGGGCAGCAGGGATAAGCTAGGGGTGGGGGACAAAATGAAACAAGACGCCCAGCTTTAGGAAGCCCTGATACATCTGCCCAAGCTCTGAATGAAAAGTGCAAGGCGCAAGTAGTTACCATCTCCCCGGACCTCAGTTTCCCTCCTCTGTGACATGGAGTGGTACTTCCCACCTCACTGCGTGGGTTTGGATTGAACAAGCTGCTGCCGCATCAGTGTGATAAGCTCCTTCCTTTCCTAGACTCAGTGTTTCCATCTGTGCAAGGGGTGGGCAGACATCCTGGAGCCAGAGGAGCTGACATTCCCTTCCGCCTTCCTGGACCCACTGTTCCTGGAGCCCCAGGAGCGCCACAGAGCCTCTTGGCTGGAAACGCGTGCCCTTGGTTGAGAGCCTGTTGTGTGGGTGCATCTGCAGGGCAGCTCCCAGAGTGCTGGGGCCCAGAGCACAATCTTCCTGGTTCAGCAGATAAAGGCAGCCCCAGGTGCTTGGGAGGAGTGCCACAGACCCCGGACCTGGGGCAGACAACCTTACGGCTGCCCCCATCAGCAAACACCGATAGAGCCCCGAGGAGCAGGCTTCCTGCAGTGGAGTTTCCAGACGCAAAGCGCAGGGGCTCAGGCTGCCAGGAAGCTGTAGAGGTGGGATTTGAACTCGGGGCTGTGGATCGCCCAAGGCCAGCCCTCTCCCCTTCGAATCACCGCAGCACTCAGGTTGCCCTACTGTGTGACCAAGGAAAGGTCGTTTTTCTACCTGTGCCTCAATTTCCTTATTTGTAAGTAGCATTTTTCTATTTGTAAAAAAACATATCTAATTTATAAAAAATTATTTTCTCTGTTAAAAAATAATAATAGTAGCAGCTACATCATAGGGTTCTTGTGAGGACTACTGGGGTTGATAAAGTAAGGTACGTGTCACAGTGCCTGGGTGCAGTGCCAGGGAGATGTTAGCTGTCGCTATTTTGTGCCATGAGGGTTGCTGCTCACACAGAGCCCCTGCCCCCCACTCCAAATAAATCTCATCTCTCCCCATTGAGACCCAATTTGAATAATATGGCCCAGGTCTAAAAGCTTCCAGATTTCAGAAGTGTTTGCAAGTGTTTGCCATGACACCTCTAGAAAATAAATCATTTACAGAAGGAGTCTTTTTTTTTTTTTTTTTTTTAATCGCCTTTCATTCTTCCAGATACTGCACAGGCCACTTGAAAAGGAAAAGCTGCCGACGGGTATCAGCAAATAATTCCTAGAGTTATAAATAGTCTAGATGCCTGAGCAGAAGGAGGCTCGGAGAGAATTTTATCCAAGCCCCTCATCTTGCAAGGGCTACCCTTCATCTGAGAACTGAGAGGCAGAGTCACCCAGATGCCAGGACGAAGCCCTGGTTCCCAGACCCCCACTCACAGCTCCCGTGGCTGCAGCCCCTCGCTGTCAGCAGCACTCCAGAGAGAAATATCATCAATAAGGTGGGATTTTCTAAAGCAGTGGGGACAGGCGGAGGGCAGAGACGTCACCCAGGGGCTGTGTCCATCCAGAAGGCCAGCACGTGGTGAGCATAATGGGAGTGGAAGTGACGTTCCCAGAATTCAGGGCTCTCAGGGGAGCCACCACGGGTTTCTTTCCCCTTGCTGATGGAGGGCAAAGTGCTTTTCTTAAGAATTACAAAAAGAATAGATGCATGTATATGTATAACTGAATCACTTTGCTGTACACCTGAAACTAATACAACATTGTTAATCAACTATGCTCCAAGAAAAAAATTTTTTTTTTAATTTTTAAAGAGCTTTTCTTTACATACCAGCTTTGTTTCCATGGCCATAACATGCCCATCTTCATGGAGACAGGTACCTCCCATCAATAAACAGATAAGCCTGGGAGTTTCTGGGGCTCCTAGACCCTGTGTCATATGGCCAGAAAGGGAGAGTCTAAGAAAACAACTGGCGAGCACACCTGGAGGGTGGGAAGGCGGGCACAAAGCCCACCCTGGGGTCCAGCTCCTGGCTGCAAAGAATTTCTCTGTCCTCCCACACTCACCTGATTTGTAACTGCTCAGGGTCACCCCGGTCCCTCCCACATTTCCCAGGTGACTGCGCCTGGCCTGGCACTGGTGTCAGCCCCCGACGGAGTTGGGCTCCCTTAGACAGGGACACAGAGATGTCTCAGTCAGAGCGGTCTTCACCTGGAGCCCAGGTGGGACAGCATAGGTGGCTTCACCCCATGGGACTGTCAAAGAACACCTCTCGGAGACATGGAAGGAAAAGGGAGGGCAAGGGATGGGGCTGCAGTTTGGGATTAGCAGATACAACTTACTGTATATAAAATAAACAACAAGGACCTGCTGTATATTATATTCAATATCCTGTAATAAACCATAAAAAAAAATCTATGCTCCTCTACTTGTGGCTGTGTGGCCTTGGGCAAGTGACTTACCCTCTCTGTCCTTTGATGTCTTCTCTGAAAAATGGGGTTCACACCATTGTAAAGCAATTATACTCCAATAAAGATGTTAAAAAAAAAATGGGATTGAAAGAGGCACCTACCTGCCCAGGTGATTTTGGGTGTTCGTCGTACACCTGGCTCATGCTCACTGAAGGCTGGCTGTTACCATGGTGGCTGGCCTACCTTGGCCTCTTAGCAAGATGACCCAACATCTCAATGGGGTTTTAGCAAAACCCACTAGAAGGTTCATTCTGGCTACAGCTGGGGAAGGCAGACGGAGCAGTGGTAGGCTCTGGCAAGTATCTGGCATCTGCATACAGGCCCGTGTGCCCTGCCGTAGCCTGGAAGTTTGGGGAACCTGAGTCAGGGAGAACCAGGGTTCCAAGGCAGCCGTGGGAAATAGTGTCCCTGAGGAGACAGGGTCCCCAGGACCCAATACGGGGGATCGGTCAGACGCCCGAGACTGAGAGCGCCATTGGGGTGGGGCAGCAGGGACCCGGGTTCTCCCAGAGCTGACAGCGCTGGAGCCGACAGCAAAGGCTTGAGGAAGGAACCGGGGCTGCAGTTCCACTCCCAGCCCCAAGTTCACCCCCATCCTCTATCCCAAACAACCCTCCTCTGGGGCTGGGTGACTTCCAGCTGTGACCAGCATGGCTTCTTGTTTTTAAGAAGTTCGGAAACAGTTCCTGGCCGCAGGGTGCTGAGAACTCTGGTTATTTAGACGGAAGTGGACCAGAGATTTTTGAGTTCAGAGCCTTGAAGAGAGTTTCTGTTCAGTGTGGAGCCGACCAGCTAAAGAGGGCCATGAGGGCGCCGTGTTCCACGGGGCTTCTGAGGCTTCACCCCTGCTCTAGTGTGTCTTCTCACTGACACGCACGGAGACACACACACACACACACACACACACACACACACACAAGCAAGCACGGACTACACACGGGCAGGTGTGCACGTGCAGGAGACTCTACCCAGAGACCCAGGCACACATACAAGCACACACCTCCGCATGCTTAGCTGCTACACTGCATGACCCCGGGGGAGCCATTCCCACAGAACACAGGGCATCCCCGGGAGGTGTGGGATGCTCAGACACGGGGGCCCTGGGGCCCCATTTCCTAATGGAGTAACCATGGAGGCCAATTTCTCATTTCAAATATCCTGCCTGTGCCGAGGTAGAGAATGGACTTAAGGACACGGGGAGGGGGAAGGGGAAGCTGGGACGAAGTGAGAGAGTGGCATGGACATATACACACTACCAAATGTAAAACAGATAGCTAGTGGGAAGCAGCCGCATAGCACAGGGAGATCAGCTTAGACGGGTGGGATAGGGAGGGTGGGAAGGAGATGCAAGAGGGAGGATATATGTATATGTATAGCTGATTCACTTTGTTATAAAGCAGAAATTAACACACCACTGTGAAGCAATTATACTCCAATAAAGATGTTAATATGTGTATATATCTCCTACCTAGGATTTTCCCGTGTTGTGTCCCTGAGGCTACCTATGTTTCTCAACCCTGAACCTCATAAACAACTCCCTGATTTCTGTTCCCTATCCTAGAATTCACTCCTGGGAGAACAAACTCCAGGATTGGGAGCCTGGGACTGAATGGGCAGTGGGCAAATCTGCCCAGGCACTGCATCCCTGTCCCTGTCCCTCCCCTCAACCCCTCTCCCTCCCCTCCTCCCCTCTCCCTCCTCCCAGGCCTTCCAGAACAGAGCCTGGGGAGTATCTGGGTGAGCTTGGTGGGCCCCGAGCTAGCAAACCAAATCCTCACCCACCCCTCTTTGAGTGTCAGAGCTCGAGGTGTAGGTGAGGGGACATGCCTTCCTTGACGTGAGGCAAAAATGTTGGACTTCCTTGGAAGAATGGGACCCCGGTCTGAACACCTGCTTCCCCAAATTAGGAAGCTCCACCCATCTATCCAACCATCTAAAATCCACCATTCAGCCACCCACTCATCCATCCATCCATTCACTCACCCACCTACCCACCTATCCCACCATCCATCCATCCATCCATCCATTCACCCACCCACCTACCCACCTACCCACCTATCCCACCATCCATCCATCCATCCATCCATCCATCCGCTCCACAATTCAATTGTCTGCAGTGGGGAAGATCATCAATTCAACAGATATTTCAGTGACCCCTCGCTCTGGGCTGGGCTCTGGGACTGAAATCATCAACAAGACCAAGGCTACCCAAGCCTTCCACGTCACCCAGCCTCTTGGTCTCCCCTGAGTTTAAATATTCCAGAGCCCTGGAGAAGGGTGGGCTGCAGTTTCGTTAGTTCTGTTGATTTCAGCATCTGTGCAATTCTACAAGAGTCGGGAAGGAAATGGGATTCCTTTTACCTAAGCACGATTTGTACATCTTGGGGACCCCTTCTTCATGCTCAGCCCCGTTCCCAGAGGAGAAACATTTTTACAACTTCTGGAAATGCGATAGAGCTGTCAAAAGCTCACGAACTCAGCTAGTAAGTTGTGAAACATACGTCTCAGTTCTGTTCGATGCCACAGAAGACGTGACAGCTGTTATCAATTAGAGTGGTTTGGGCCTCAAGTCTCGGCTGACTCCAATTCAAATGGGTTTCCTGACAGTTAAGCAGGAGCAGGGAGGGCCCCGTGGTGAGATGCGGTGCCTCAGGAGCGGGGCCCCTGGGGGACACAGGTCTATTTCCTCTCTCTGCTCTTTGCACCCTCAGAGCTGGTGGCAGGATGGCAGCAGCCCTTCTGGTGTCACACCCAGGCCCAACAAGGCCCAAGGAAGAGGAGGGAGAGAGGAAGCATCTCTTCCCCAGGGACTCTGGGGGAGGAGGGAATTTCCCAGAAGCTCCCCAGCAGAACTGGTCCGGGAACTCCCCAGAACCAATCAACTGCAGGCAGGATTTGGGGATGGTGATGACTAACTTCATGGAGGATTGGGTTGGGGGTCACCATTACAGACACCTCAAAGAAATCTGTTGCTACCCCATCCCAACAATTTGTGTCCTAATTCACCCATAGGAAGTAGATGTGGTTTTCATTTTGTCCAGCATCCCTACCCCTCCTTTAATAATGAACCCTTTTCCTATAGGAAAAGCATTCAGTGTGGCTCAATGAGGCTGATCCCAACTGGCCACAGGACAAGGCCCATGACCCAGGCCCAGCCTTCCATTCTTCCTGGAGATTTGCTATAGGGACCTGTGGCGGGGGGGGGGGGGGGGGGGGGGGGGGGGGGGGTCTCTCCTCTTTGGCTATGATCATCAACTATAACAAAAATAGTGTTAAGTCCTTCCTATCCCCTCTTTGCAGAAGCAAGCAGGGGGATGAAAAGAGAAACTGAGTCCCACTGACACAGCTTGAGCTCCTGGATTCAGCTGTCCCTAAAACCAGACTGCATGTGGACTTCCCCATTTGGAAAGCCATTTTTTGTTTAAACCAGTCCAGTTGTGTTCCTATTGTTGACAATAAAGAGTCTATCTGATACTTTGTTGGCTACAGTAGACATTTATTGAGCGCCTATTGTATGCCAAGGTCCATGCTGGGCACTGAGACAGAGGGATCAGCGAGATCAACTTTGCCCTGTGCAAACAGTTAACACTCCTTTTCCTCTCTCAAGCGTGGGGGCACGGGGGAGCCAACGCTCTGGCACCTGCTCTGTGCCAAGAATTAATCTTGACAAGTTTCACACATCTCACTTATTTGCTATGGCCCCGCAGCCTGTGAGCTTGCCATCCTGAGGGGCTGGGGGTGGGGGCAGACGTGTAAACAAGCAGTAGCAAAGCCTTGCTCACAGTGAGCAGTAATCAAGCATCTCTGTAGGACCAGCCAGTGGGAAGGTCTCAGTCAGCAGACCTGTGCTGATGGATGGTCAGGAGGTGCCCAGGGCATCAAAGGGCAAAGAGAAAGTGGAACCAGAAATAGAAATTCATATCGAAGGAAAAATAAAGTTGCATAAAATCCATGATCGATATGACAAAATCTGCATGGTCTCAGACATACACACACACACACACACACACACACACACACACACACACACACACACACGGCTATGTGTGAAGCATGTGTACATAGAGAAAAAAGATTGAAAATAAATACAAGGAAACATTAACAGGAAGAATTGCAGAAAATTTTTACTTCCTTTTTTGTACAGTTTGTATTTTCCAAATTTTCTACAATAGAGGAAGTGTTTGGGTTTTTTTTTTTAATAAATAAAGCAGCATGGGGCCCCAGGATGGGACCCGTCCTAGGCAACGCTCGAGACCCTCTCGGGTCGCCTCGTATTCTGCCACAGCTGTGGTCACGAGCCCCAAGTAGGCCTCAGCTCGGGAGCCCCCCAGCTCTCCTCCTGGCCCTGCCCTGGGCTTTCTCCCAGAAACACCACTCTGCATCACGTGTGTCAACCCAGACTTTGGGGCAGTTAGCACTCCGGGGGGCAACCTCCGACCTCTGCATGTCAGAGCGGGAGCTTACTCCCCCTTGCCTGGGGGCACATGATCCTAAGACATCACCACAGCTTCCTGGAGGACCCCGTGGGCCCAAGCAGCCAGCCCCCAAGGTGGGCGCTCCCTCCCTGCCATTGCACCCCCAGCCCTGCTCTCACCCCTGGGCCCCTTCCCCAGTAAAGCCTGGCACCCAAGCTCCATCTAAGGTTCTGCCCCAGGGGGGCCCTGCTCAAAGCATGGACCTCGCCACCCCATCCTATGCTGGTGTCACCGAAGCTTCTCTGCTTGGCTGTGCCCAGGTGGTCCCCCGCCCCTGGAGGAAGCCATGCCCATTTCTCCTCTTCAGTTGCAGGCAGCCCTGGAACCAGTTCAACAGAGAAAGGGCCTCCCCGTCCTCTTAGGAAGTCATCTTGTGCCCAGCGAATGTCATGGGGTGACTGTGTTGCTCTGGCCTGTGCCCAGCTTGGGGGACAGGTGAACGAGGCCTCTGGATGCACCAGCCCATTGCAGCCAAGGAGAATTGTCTGAGTTGATCCATAAGAGCAGGTGGAAATTCCAGAGCAAAGACCTGGGGGCCGGAGGAGTGCTGGTGGGGGCCTGCCTTGGCCCCAGTGGCCCTTCCTAAGAACCACTGGCCTGGGACCTGTGGGTGGGGGAAGGGCTGGGGGAGATGAGGTAACAGCCTGCAGACTGGGCCAGTGCGGGGCCTTAAAACCCCGGGCGAAGACCTTGGACCTTTTCTTGCCGGCTACTGGAGCTCAAAAACAGGCCTCGGAGGCGGGAGCCAGGGGAATCGGTGGAATTCAAAAGAATCCATCAGGATTACCCAGACTGGGGGGCCTGGCGCTGGCTCAGTAACGGGGCTGCTTTAGGTAATGGGGATTTGTCGTTTTCCAAGAACGCTAATGTGATAAACGCACTCGCTGCTAAAACCCTTCTCCATGCTGTCGAAGTGTCCTTGGAGCAGCGTTTCAGGGCTGCTGTAAATACCCATTGTCCCCATACAGTGAGCTGCAGAGAAAAACATGCGTGTGTTGCCGGGCTTCGCTGGACGTGCTGGTTGCTTAGATTCAGATGAATGCTTGCAGGGCAGCTCCGAGGGGGCACAGACGGGATCTGGAGGAGGGAGGGAGCTGGCCGGGGTTCCGTCCAGGCTCGCCAGCTCTGCGCCAGGCCGAGCTCTGCATTTCTGAGTCAGCCGCCAGCAAGAGTGCCTTCCCCCTCCCACCCTCGTGGATGCTAACCTCCGCTCACCGCACCCACCCGGGGCCTCAGCGCCCTCTTCTGTAACATGGGGGCAGTAATCTCAACAAAAGTCCCTGTCCTTGGAGGCAGGTCACGAAGGGAAAAAGCCGTCACTGTAAAAGCCGGGTCAAAGCATTCTCCCACCTGTGGTTGGCAATGCCTGCAGGACACCGCTGGGCTCTCCGGGCACCTCCGCTGCTACCCCCGCCTCAGACCTGGGCCAGGATCCCTTTCCGGCTTTAACTCAGCACAGCAGACTGGGCACTTTGTCAGCCTTTCTTTCTGTCTTTGTCTCTGTCTCTCTTCATTTCTCTTTTAACCGCAGTTGCACAAAGTTGAGTTAATAGACCGCCCGGTTCACAGCACGTGGTCCATCACGCGTGCGCACACAGGTCCGCGGCTCACTGTTTGGTTTTCAGACCCTCTCCTCCGCAACCCCGACAAAGGACGGCAGCCCTGCCTGTGCACTGCCCGGGCGCTGTTTGAATGCATGTGCTCCGGCAGACTGATCCTCTATGTTTTGTCTGCATGTCATTTCAATTAACATAAACACCGTTGTGTAGCAGGTCACATGCTTTCTCTTACTTTTTCCGTTCGGCTCTGTGTTCGGAAGATCCGTCTCCAGAGCTGTGTCTATTTGGGTCTATAGCCACGGCTCGGCTTCCATGGGGCGCGTCTTACACACCCATCCCTGCTCCCACTCACACCTCTGGCCGTGCCCCTTGCGGTGGGGCGGCTCAGAGCACCACTGGGCTACATCCAGGAGTGCATCCCTGCACACAGGGCACTGCACACAGGGCGGGTCATTTGCCCAGCATCTCTGCAGCACAACCGCACCAGCCTGCACTCACACGAGGATGCCAGGGGCAGTCCGGTACGCACGTCCCCACCAGTGCTGGTCTTCCTTTTGCACAAGTGACGTGTACAATGACAACAAAAGTCATGATTATGCCAGCTGACACTTATGGAGAGCTGCTGTGTGCCAGGCATGTGTGTCATCTAACAGCCCTGGAAGGCAGGCACTTTCAAATCTCCACTTTACAGCTGAGGAAGTTAAGGTCTGGAAGGGTTAAGGGCCTTGTGCGATGCTTCCCTGCACCCCCAGGTCCCCAAGTCAGAGACAATGAGGGCCTGGGAGAAGTGACTTGCCAAGGCCACTGGTGAGCCAGCCTCCCAGCTAGGACAGCACCCAGTGGGCACCTACCTGTCCCAGGGCCACCTCACTCCTCCTCTGAGCACATACCCGGGCCTCATGAGGGTGGAGCATGCATTTTAAAGCCTAGAGAGGGCAATGCTTAACTCTGAGCCATGGAGCACCGCAGTGGGGCTTCAGCCTCTGTAGCAGGTTCCTATCTGCCCACATCCACCCCGCCAAAAGCAGTGGCCCAGCACCCCACGCCCCCTTCCTGTTTCAGGGCAGAGGAGAAGTTATGCACTTCACATGCAAACCACTTTCCCTGCAAAGAATTGCATCTTTTTCCCTCTTACAGTGCTGGCACCAACTTTAGGCTGGAAATTATCTTGAGATTTTTCATGCATTTTCTCAGTGGGATGGGCATTATTAGCCCCAGTTTACAGATGAAGCTGCAGAGACTTACCCAAGGTCTCCCGGACAGGGGGCCAAGAACCTGGGAGGGTCAGTCTGAGTCCACAGAGCCCCTGAAACCAAGTCAGCTTGCCTCCCTGTGGGACCCCGACAGAGGCTACAGTAGGCACCTGACCTGGAGGGGAACCCCTTCACACCTGAGACCACCAGCTCTGGGGCCAGGTGGGAGGAAGTGGCTGACCCAGGGAAGGTCAGCCTGCAGGTCAGCTCCGCCAGGGGCTACATCAGGGGACACAGAGGTCAGATCCCCAGACAGGCCTCTTTCATATCCTCCACCCCTCAGAAAACCCACTGCGTCATCCCAAAGGCACCAATACGCCAGCATCCAGACCACCGTCCCCAGCGGGAGGACCAAACGTCTCTATGGGGAGCTCTTCCTGTTCTGGAAGGCAAGGACAAAACCAGTTTGGGTTTGGTGGTCTTTCAAAGATAGTCTGAGGCTGAGGTTTGCGGCATCTCCAGGAGATGGACACCTGGGCACAGGGACATGACAGGGGCCGCCTGCAAACAGGGGACCCAGGGCAGGTGCTTGGGCTGCGCAGGGTCCAGCCCTGACTCGGCCTCTATGGGCGCTATGGGTGTGGTGTGGCAGGAAGGCCTAGGTCTCAGTTTCCCTGCCTGTAACGTGGGGACGCCTGTAACGTGGGGACACCTTTACCTGCTCTCATGAAAGGTGAAGTAAAATCAGGCACAGGACACAGCCAGCCCAGAGTGGGTGTTCAGTGTTCGATTCAGCAACACTTACTGAGTGCCCCCTCTGCGCTCACAGCCGGGGAAACAGGCGACCAGACCACCAAGATGCCTGTACTCGTGGAGGAGGGTGGTCAGGCCAACAAATGGAAACCAAGCACCTGTGACTCAGCGCAGCAGGGGCTGTGACAGGCACGACGCACTGCTGGGGGTCAGGAGAGCGCCGGCCCGCCGTGCGAGCTGAGACCGGGCAGGTGCGCCGTGGCCGGTGAACTCACTGCTAGGGATGTGCAGACAGAGGAGTGTGACAGAGGCCGGACACGCCCCCTCCACGAAGGACCACCACCTCTCGCGGGCAGTGTGGTCAGCAAGGGCCTCCTGCCGCCACTCCCCTGCCCGCCTGCCCAGGTCCTACCACCAGGCAGCCCGCATCCAGGGCCGGCTCCATCAGGCCTGCCTCTCGCACCAAACCCACTTCTTCCCCATCCTTTTCACGGGTGCCGACCCTGATATCCGTCTTGGACCCGCATCCTTCTCGGCATCTGCTTCCAGAAGCCAACAAGGAGGCAGAGAGGTGGGTCCCTCAGCGCCCGGAGCCCCTACCCCCCGCCCAGCACTGAGGCCCCCGGCTGGCAGCAGGGGCACAGGGTGCAGGTGCAGAGTCACTGGGGAGAACCGGGAAGGGGCAGCCATGGGAGGGAAGCTCTGTGTCGTGGTTAACGCATTTGAGTCACGTGGGAGACACAGGAGACGTGAGGATACCAGGAGTGGTGCTCTGTGGAAAGGTGACAACAGCTGCGGTGAGTGACAGGCCATGGAAAGCCCACTGAAACCCCGGGAGCCTCTCTGAGGCTCTCCTCTCCCTCAAGGGCAGGACAGAGGAAGCCTCAGACCAAGCCCAGAGTCCAGCAGTCTGAGTGGCTGAAGTTCAAGGAAGACTAAACCCAACCAAGGCGGGGCTGTCATGTCAAAGCTGGGAAAACAGGGACTTCCCTGGCGGTCCAGTGGTTAAGACTCCACGCTTCCACTGCGGAGGCATGAGTTCGATCCCTGGTCGGGAAAGTAAGATCCCGCATGCCGGCTGCACAGCCAAAAACAAAAAACGCTGGGGACCCTGAGTTATGGGATGGAGGCAGATGTCCCTGAAGGTTCTCACTCCCCCAGCGACTCAGCCCTCAGGGCCTGCGGAGGTGGCCGCCCAGCCCCCATAGTAGTAGCTAACAGCAGACAGAGACCACGCAGAGGGCTGTCCCCTTCGAGGCATCCCGCACCCACCCTCCCCCACTCCCACGCCTCTGACGAGGGTTAGGGATGTGTTGGGCCCTAATAAGGGAGGAAAGGCACCGAGCCCCAGAGGAACCGCGGGATGCAGCCAGCACGCAATGGCAGGGCCCCAGGGCCCCCAGGGGCTCCCGTCTGGTCAGAGCCAGAACACAGAGCTGTCTGGGAGAGATCTATTCACTCAGTAGCCTCTCCTGAGACACAGGATCAACTCCAGCAAGGACCCCAAGAGACGGTGCAGACACTCAGGGGACTCCTGGGGGACTGAACCAGTGACAGCCACTCTAGTTGATGCTGAAATGCCAGGACGGCTGTGGCAGACCATGGTGAAGGGACTCAAAGGCTCAGGGAAACAGGCAGCTGGAGTGGACACACTGTCGGGCCAGAGGGCAGCCAGGTGACTACGTTCCAGGGAAAGGCCTAAAGGACACATCGAGTGCGGAGGTCTGAGGGGCTCCAGCATCACCACAACATTCGGGGGGTGGCCATCCTCTGGCAGGAAGCCAGGGCTGATGGCAAGAAAGGCTGTTACAGAACCCTGCCCGCTGACGGCCTGGGGAGGTGGGACCCAAGCAATTAAGGCCAGAGGGTGGCATTTTCCACCAGGAGCCGGGGCTTTGCAATCATTGCCATGACCAGCCAGAAGGCAGCCACAAAGCCCGGCCCACAGAGCGTTACGACCCAAGGGCCAGAGACACAGAACAGACAAGGGCATTTCTTAGTTTGTGCCAACAGAAGAAATCAAGTACAGATGAACCAAAAGCTGAGGGAGGTCCCAGCAATAAAAAGTCATGATCCCTCTTTAACCAAAAGCAGGTTTGGCCACTCGCTGCTCAACAGCCAATAAATTGAGGAGTAAGCTTCAGTGAAGAAGAAAGGACTTTATATTCAGAAAAGCCGGCAGTCTGGGGAGATGGTGGACTTATGTCCAGAGACCAACTCTGAAGATTCTGCTCAGCCATGACAATTTTTAAAGGGTAAAGGGGGACACAATCTCAGTTAATTATGAAGGCAGGAGGTCAAATTCTTTGCCATTTTTCCATTGCACGCAGGCCTGCTGACTTCTCCCCATCTTCTTTGAGACAGTCTTGCCCACGTGGTCCGCCTGCAAATTTACTAAGGGGGAGGGAGGGGTAGAGAGTCAGTCCTTCTTTTAACTACTTAATTCTTCGCCCTTATTCCTTCTAATCTGGGAAAGGAATCAACAGGTTAGGTAAGGTGTTGTGTATATTTAGAAAAGAAATCAGGAGCTAAGTTAAATGTTGCCTAATGATCTCATCTTTATAATTAAAGGTCTAAGGAAAACAGGGGTGAGCAAACAGAAAAGGGGCAAAGGAGCTGCATACACCCTGCCCAGCTTCCATTCCTGCCTCACTCTTTCGACGCAGGACTCGTCGACTGAAGAGACAGCTGAGTCCCAGGGAGAAAGGACCCCACAATATAACAGCGAGTATACACGGTAATATTTTCCCCAATTCTCCTCCCAAGGGACCTATGTCCATCTGCTCGGCTAATAATGCAGTGGGGAAAGGGGAACACAAAAACATTTTCAGGACTGTTGGACACAGGGCCTGAACTGGCTTGGTTACCAGGGACGTCATGCATCATCACGGCCCCTGCTAGATCGGGGCCTACGGAGGCCAGGTAATAAATGGACTCCTGTCCAAGGTCCGCTTTACATGAAGCCACGGGATACACAGACCCATCAAGAAGCGACTTCTATGATCCCCAAGTGAACAGTTGGGGTCAGCATACTCAGCAATCAGTGCGCTTCCTGCATTGGGTTCCGGCCTGGGGGGTGAGAGCCACGGGAAGGGGGGAGGCCAAGTGGGAGGTTTTGAAACTGACCCCACCTTGGCCAACATCACAAGTCAGAAACAGCATCACATCCCAGGAAAGCGGGTGACAGAGATCAGTGTCACCTTTAAGGAGATAAAGTGTGCGTGTTGGTCCCCATTATGTCTCAGGTTAATTCACCAGTCTGGCCTGAGCAGAAAGGTACAGGGTCCTGGAGGAGGATGAAAACCACCACAGGCTCCACCAAGGGATAGCCTGGACCACAGGGCTGTGCCAGAGGAGGGGATTCTCTGCTATAGCAGGTGAAAAGGGTCTGCCCCTGGTATGCAGCCACCCACTGGCAAATACATCCTTTTTCTATACCAGACAAAAAGAAGGGTTAGAAATACTGCACGTCCACACATGGTACGAATGACAATGTACATCTGCAGTCCCCGGGGCGGTGCCAGCTTTCCTGCCCTCTGTCATTATATAGACCAGAGAATCTGTGTCTTGGTCCACAGAAAATCATAGGGGTCAGTTTTACCAATGGCATTGAGTTGACGAGGGCAAATAAGCAAGACAGAGCCAGACCACTAAAGGCCTTAATGAGACACATACGCTCCAAAGGGCGGGTGATAAATCAGGGGTTGCCACATCCTTATACTTTTTAGGTGCAGCGGTCAGGGGCGCTCTGGGCCGTCCCTTCAAAGTCAAAGACAAATTGTTGCAGCGTGCATCTCCTACCATGAAGAAGAAAGCACTGTGCTTGATGGGTTCCGGTTCTAGAAGCAGCACCCACTGCCACCCCACCCCACCCCAGCCCCAAGGGACACTGCTCTGCCCACATCTTGGGTTAAGCAAAAGGCTGCCAGCTCTGAGTAGGGTCCAGATCCGGAGCTGGCTCTGCTGCACGTCCCAGCTGCAGTACAAGCAGCCCTGCATCCTGGGCCACGGGACCCAACAGACTCTACTGAGTGGAGGTGCCTAGGGCAGGAAAAGATGTCATCGGAGTTTGTGGCAAGCTGAGTGGGACAATCACAGCACAGGCCGCCAGGCAGACCAACTGCAACAGACAATTACACTTTTGGGGAAACAACTCCTGGAGTACTCTTTGCTCCTAATAAAGACAGGATGCCTGACCATGTCAACACGTAGTGACCACGCACCTTCAGCCTCAAACCGTGAGTTCTATCAGACCCAGGTCAGAAGATTGACCAGGCCAAGCAGCAATCCAGCACCATATGGAAATGGTGCTCCAGCATCAGACACCAGCAGGACCAGAGGGCGTGGCTGAGGAGCAGGGGGCCCCCATTCCCACGGCACCCCTCCCTCCGCTCAGGCCCGTGTTCATGGTGAGGAGGAACCTCGAATGTGATTTATGAATGAGTCGGTTCAATATTTGGATACAAGCCCAAATGGATGACACGGCACTACCCACCCACCCCCACCCCGGCCAAAGACAGCCTGGAAAGCAGCAGAGCTCAGGTGGTCGCTGGCTCTGTGTGGAAAGAGAAGCAGCCAGAGGTCAGGGTATAGATGGACTCCTGGGCTATGACAAGTGGCCTGGCCAGTTGGTTAGGATCCTGAACGGAAAAAAAGAAAATTGGGGGATGAGAGGCAAGGAATTCTGAGGCAGAGGCATGATGTACGCTTGGGTGCGAACACAAAAGGCAACGCCAGAAAACAGCCACCTGAAGGGAGGCCCTACGTGACCAAGTGGACAAAATGACCTGGCCACATGACACCAGCACCCGGTCATGACCACCCCAGGGCCGATGCAAGGAAGTGACCGTAGTGGCTGCAGTGTTGAGGCCCCAGGAACGTGGACCTCCACTTATCAAACCTGGTGGGTCTGCTGCCACCACAGAACGTCCAACATGACAGCAATGGAGACCATGGCTGACCCCCATTGTGGCACCCTCCTTAGAGGAAGCCAACCAGCCACTTGGTGGCACCTTGACTACACCGGGCCAAGTCCATCATAGGCAGTTTGTTCTTCTATGAATAGACACCTATTCTGGATATGAGTTTGCCTTTCTTGACCTCAGGGCCTCGGTCAGCACCGCTACCCAAGGGCTTACAGAGTGTTTACTCTGCCCCCGGCATGGGACCCTGCGAGACATCACAGCAACCCAGGAGAGCCACTCTACAGCAAGATTTGTGGGAGACGGCCCAGGAGCCTCTGCTCCTATCAAGACCATGCCATTCGGAGCTGCCAGCCCCACAGTGTCCACTAAGGGCATCCCTGGAGCCCCAGCTTGGAGGCGGCCTCTGTAAGCACATGAACTGTGTGCAGCCCATGGGTTTCTGTGGTGCCGTGTGCCCACCAGGTAGAGCAACCCAAGGGATGAGAGCAGCAAGGGCTCCCTGACCCCCTAGGGAACTTTAGGCTTCCCATCCCCACATTCTGGGCTCCACGGGGCTAGAGATCCTCATTCCCCAAAGGCACACCCTTCCACCAGGGGACAGAGAAGGGGCCCCGTTGAATGAGAGGCTATGGCTGCTTCTGGGCAGAAGAATTATCTGTCTCAAGGAGTGATTGACTGATGGACAGGAAGAACCAGAGCCACTGGTACACGACGGGGGCAGGAAAGGATGCCTGTGGGATCAGGGGAGACTCGCGACTCTGACTCTCAATGAATAAGTATTAACAACACTGGCCTCCTCTCTTAGCGGGGAGGGAGGGTCTGAGTCACGCCTCCAGGTCAGCCATGGAAGCGGCAGAGTTCACAGAGTTGACGGCGGAGGGGGTGGGTCTAGAATGGATCACGGAAGATGGTGTCAGTGCGAGAGGGCGTCACGCACAAGACCAATTGTGGCGTCCAGTCACATCCCTCATCAAAGTTTCCCCTCGGGAAGAGAGACAACCAGGACTCTGAAGGAGCTGCTCCCCAAGTATACACAGAGGAGTGGGGCTGCGCAGCAGACCGCAGAGGGCCCAGACACATGCCGCCGCAGTGTCCCTTCCAGGAGGGACTGGTGTCTCAGGGGCAGTGTGGCCATCAGACCACCGCCAGTGGGCAGCTCCTGCTGGCCCTGCCTCTCCCTCCCCGAGCTGCCTCTGCTGGCATGAATGAGAGCGGGCTGGCCTTCTAGGGGCCCCACCATGTGGGCCCTGTTAGGGACCCTCTAACAGGCTTGGTTGTGCCTGCACCACAGCTGGGCCTCTGGCTTCACAGCTGCCTGTTCCCCTTAAATGTCTCGTACCCCAAGTTCTGTTTCAGGGTCAGCCCGACCCACGATGCCTCCTGAGGGATTCAGGCTGCATCTAATGGTGCTGAGCAAGGCGAAGGCGTGGCGTGACGGGGTACGCAGTTTAGAAAGCTCACGCTGGCCCCAGGGCGGAGGAGCAAAAGAGGCAGCGGAGGAGATGCCAGGAAACTGCAGGCACAGGAGCGACGGGGCCGCCCAGCTCTGACGACGGAGGACAGAGAGCAGACGTTACAGGCAGCGTGGGGATGGAACCGGGGTCAAGATATTGGGTCTGATGTGCAAGGAGAGGGGCAGGTGATGTCAGGTTTGCAACCTGCTGTGCGCGCGGCAGCGCCTTTGACTGAAGCGCGACGCAGAGCGCAGGGCGGGCGGGGCGGGCGGGGCGGGCGATGAGCTCAGTTTCCTGGGTCATCCAGGTGGAGGCGCCCCTGGACAAGCCCCGAGCGCCACCCTTTGGCCGGTCAGTGGTGTTCACGGTGATGAGGTGAGGGATACGAGAGCCACAGGGTGGCCGGGCCCTCCCAGGGACGTGTGTCCAGGGAGAAGGAAAGAAGACACGAGATGGAGCCCGGAGGGGCTGCAGTGTTTGCGGCCGAGCCTGAGAAGAGCTCCTTTACGCCTGGTGGGCGTAACTCAGAGCCCACACTCAGACTCCCTTAACCCCGCCTCAGCCATTCAGTGTACAGTCACAGAGCGCGAGCGCCAGCGCCCTTGGGGAAGGGGAGTCAAGCCAGAGCAGCGAGGTCCCGCCTGGACCAGAGACCCGGACACTAAAGGGCAGCCAGAAGTTTGGGGCGGAGGAAGCCGGGCATGGGGGCGCCCCAGGACCACCCCCTTTGAGGAGTCTGCACTGGCCAGGCCACGGCTCACGGCCTCGCGCCGGGGGTGTCCTCCGTGGTCGATGAGAGGACGCGGCCAATACCCTGTTTCTGAGGGCACGCCTCACCGCTCTGCACTGTTGGGACCCAAGAAGAACAAAATGCGGGCAGCCAAGGAGGGAAGCAGCTGGAGAGCGGGGCTCTCTCTGACCCACAGCCCTACCCCGTACAGCACCCCTCCCCAGCCCCAAGACGCCTCTCGACACAAGGATGCTCTGCTCCTGGGCTTCTCCCCGGCCTCCCCCCAGGGGCCCAGCTCTTCCACAGAAGAACGGAAAGCAGCTTCAGGTGGCCCCACTTGGGTGAATTTAAAGTCAGAGGCAAGAGCTCATGTGTGGAGTCACAGATTCCCGCAGAATCAGCCCTTTTTTTCCTCCGTGAAGCCATAGCTTTGGGGGTGTCTGTTCGTGGGCACCCTGAGATCTTTCCGAAGCAGAGGACGGAAACCACCCACGCTGCCCCCATCTCCATCAAACAAGACGCCTATGATGGGGAAAATTTACAGACCCCAGGACCTCCCAGCCTTTCCAGAAAGTTGGGTTGCCCTCATTTCTGGGGTTCCAGAGGCCCAGGGAGTGGGGAATCCTGCCCACTAGCTGGTGCCCAGTCAGAAGGAGAAGCCCGAAGGTATCCTGGGGGAGGCTGGGGGAAGAGTTTGTCTGGAGGCCGGGATGGGATCCCAGTCGTCAGCACCTCCAGTGAGTGCAGGGATCTGGGATGAGGGATAGGAAAAAAGAGAGAAACTTTCTTGGTCCCCAGCTGGACCTCACAGAGCTGAGTCTTGCTGGGGGAGGGGGGGAGGGGGGGAGGGAGTCAAGACTTAGCCCCTGGAAGCAGGAGCATTTCTGAGTGGAATCCCTGGTCCCATCTCTAAGAGCTGCAGGTGCCCACAATGGAGGTGGCTCCCTGGGAGTCCACAGCCGGAGTGTGACTTTACCAAATTCCAACATCAGTGCAACAGCCCCCGGCCAGCCTCTCCTGCAAATGACCCTTTTTTTTCCTGTGATCCTCAGAAGAACCCAAGGAGATGAAATTTTCCCCATCTTGTAGATAAGCAGATGAAGCTCACCTACCGTGTCCCCAAATACCGATGAAATCAGAAAAGGCAGAATTAGAAGAATAAAGATGTAGATAAAGAAATGAGAGCAGAAAGTCAGTAGGAGTACAATTCCTAAAACTGGGCTCCAGTTTTGCCACTGAGCTCCCTAGCAGCCAAAGCAAAAAAGATATGCAGTCTGTTTTAAGATTTATGTTGTCCATGGCATGGAGCCATGTCAGGGTCTCAAGAGAAGCTGTAACTTGCCTGTGGTCCCCCAGCCCAGGAGAGCAAAGAATGCAATACATCCTGGTCTCAGGAGTGCCAGGCACTTGTCAACTGCTTGTTTAGCCCCAGTACTGTGTCAGGAGAGACAGTGCAGACAAGTCATGCACAAGCCTCCTCCTCCTGCACGCTCCCAGGTTACCATCTCATCACCTGGAGAGCAGCACCCCAGCTTTTGGCTGCAGACTAGGCATGTGGACACTTCCAGGTTGGGACAGGAAAAAGGGAAAAGCTGTGCTGGGGATTCCCTGCAATGAAGTAATGAAGACAGCCCTGTCTGCTGCAGACCAAGGGCTTCGATGCTTTAAGTCCCTGGAACTGATGAGGCAAGCAGAGGACCCCGGGGTTCCTTGGCAGACACTTGACTCTGTGGGGAAGCCAGGGGGAATGAGGGAACTTAGCTCAGTCCTGTCATTGTCTGCCCTGTTTTGGGGACCCTGCCCCAGGAAATGACCCCCTAAAATGAGATTAAAAAACTCACTGGGGTGGGCATAAGATGGGACCACAGAGTAATTGGGAAATTATCACAACCCAGCCCCAGGGGGCACCAGATAAGCCCTGGATTCCTGCCTGGAGAGTGGCTCTCGAATGTGACTCACATGTGTTGTGTGATACAAGAGGATGTACGTGCGAAAAGGTCAAGGGGAAAGGACAACACAGGGGTGGAGGCACAATGGTGCAGCTGCAGAGAACTTGAGAGTAAACTGTCTTCTCCTCACTGATCCAGCCCAGAAGAAATTTATCACCCACCCTCACCACCCCAATCTGCTCCTCTTCCCATATTCCCCATCTCTGGCAGAGACGTCCAGTTTCATTTTTTCCCCCTACATTATAGAACCCCTGATTTTTGCTGGGCACATGCTCACCCAGAATAAAGACTACATTTCCCAGCATTCCTTGGAGCCAAGTGTGGCCATGTGTTTAATTTCTAGCCAATGGGAGGTGAGCAGAGTATACTCTATGTTCCACTTCCCAGTCATGCTCTTAAAGCGGCAGCATGGGTCTGATCCTTCCCTCTCCTCCTCCTCTCACCCTGGAAAATGCAGGCCTGATGGGAGCCACCTCGGACAATGCAGATGAGGGCAAGATGCCAGGGATGGCAGGGTGCATGACAGCTTTGCAGAGCACAGCTGGCCTGCAACCCAGACTTCTATGGGAAGGAAATAAACATCTACCCTGTTTAGTCACAGTTATTTTGAGTCTGTCCCATGCAGCCCAACCTATGTCCCAACTAAGAAACCATCTCAACTGATGGTCACTCCATCCCCTCATCTCCCAGGGCAGTACCTGGGAGTCTCAATAGTTAAGCCCCATCCATTAAAAATAACCACAGCCACCAATTCCTGGGTGTTTCTCCTCACCTGTATTTCTTCATGAACAACCCCAAAAGATGGCATCACGACTCCAGATTTACAGCTGAAAAAAGCTGAGACTCAGAGAAGTTAAGCAACTTGCCGAGATCACTAGTGACAAGATCACTGGTGACTTGCCAAGATCACAGCTAGTGACCCAGAGAGCCACTATTCAGAGATCATCAGGCTGGAAAATCCACCCTCCTAGTGTCTCCCCTTCTGCTTCTCCCTCAAAGCCACACCCTCCTTTCCATTGCCCTGGGCCTGGCTGCCACTTCCCCTCCCATCTCATGGCTTCCGCTCTCCTCCCAGCAAGGCAGCCTCCACTCCTCAGGCAAAGTGACTTTTCAAAGGCAACCTGAGGGCATCATCACCCTGATTTAGCTTGCTATGGCTCCCCATTGCCTCCAGGCAAAGGCAGCTGCCTCACCACATAACAACATTTAAGGCCCCTGGTAGCCTGGCCCAGACCCACCAGCCCAAAGCCACGCTGACCCACACGGACTACCTCGTTCCCACCGCTGCCATTTCCTACTTATTATGCCAGACGCCAAGAGCCCCTACGGTGGGGCTGGCATCATGCCAGGCCCTTGGCCCCACCGGAGCCCAGAGGGGGAGGGGCTGCCTCACGCATTTAACTGGAGGAGAGTCTGAGGCTCCAGCGGATGGGTGACTCACCCAGGGACCCACACTCAGGGGTCCTTGGAGCTGGGACTCAAACCCAGGTTGTCCATCTTGCGAGGATATTCACTTCCCGTGTCCTCTGATTCAGGAGTGAGTGAGGCCAGGGCAGATGCTGGACGTCCTGCCCTCGGGGGGTACCGTAGCTACACTACGTGGTGGACGGGGGATCCCATGACACAGGATAGAAGGCTCAGAGAGGTGAGGTGACTGCCAAGGGTGCACAGCTGGGGAGCACTCAGGGGGGCTGAAGCCAGGAGCCCAGGCACTCCTGGCTGAGCCCCCCTTTCACTGCAGCTTCCTTGATTCACTCAACAGTGCTCTGACCTCAGGGGAATCATGGGTCTGCACGTGGAAAGCACCAGGCTGCCCTTCCTCCCACACAAACTTGGTTGAGTCCTGGCAACTCTCCGAGCCTCGGTTTCCCCTCCTGCACGCAAGGGAGCCTGGGCAGGTGCACGCAGAGGCTGGCGGCTCCCATGCATCCCCTGGGCTTCCCGGAGGAGGAGGTGTCCCAGGCAGGGCGCTGTGTGTGCAGAGGGTGGCATGGGGGATGTGGAACGCCGGGCCTGGCAGCCTCCCTACTCAGCAGTCAGCTCCCCTGGGGGGCCTCCAACCCCGAAAGAGCCCCCACTTGCTGGGCCGAGGGCTCCTGCTCTAACTTGCAGTCGGCCCCATGTAATGTGCAAACGGTGGACGCGCCCATCCAGGCCACGTGCTCTGGGCACCCCCAGCCCCACCCCTGCATGAGAGCCTGGGGGCAAGGGTGGACCGGGAGCCCCGGGGACAAGAGGGCCTGTGCTGAGGGCCTCTGGGAGCCGGTCCTGGTGCAGACCTCTGACTCCCCGGCCCCTGCCTGGGCAGGGGATCTTCAGGGGACACAGATCCCACTGCCTCCCAGCTGCTCCCCACAGCTCAGGGTCCTCAGGAGCCCCTTGCCCCTCTGGGCCTCAGTTTCTCCAGCTGTGACACAGGAACAGTAGGCCTTGCCCTGCCCGAGGACGACCCAGGTTTGGGAGAGCGCTGTGGCCCTGCCAAGGGTGGCAGCCCCGCCCCTTGCTGCCAGGCACACCCTGGTGGAGGATCTCAGGGAGGACAGAAAGCAGGAAGCAGGACCAAGGGCAGCGTCCTGCCTCCCAGGCCCTGGGACGATCAAGGGAGTTGGCTGGGTGCAGGAACAGGGCAGGTAGCCCGCTGGAGCAGGGGATCCAGGAGAGTTCAGGCTAGGGGGCCACTTGGGGGTCCTTGGAAGCCCTCCTTGAAGCTGTGTTGCTTCCTTGAGTTGGGGGGGAGGGCGGTACAGAGGTCACCACGGTGTTGACCCAGTGACTCCTGACAGGCAGGCGCCCCGGCGGGAAGCCCAGCTCTGCAGCTTATTTGCTGGATGCGTCCTTCCTCCCCTGTGCTGCGTCCCGTGCCCCTGGCCCCGTGCACATCACTCCAGGAACAGGATATGCCCTGTAGGCCTCAGCAGGGTGGTACCAGCAGCTCGATCCCAGGTGCTCACCCGGAGCCCAGTAGCCAAGCCTCCAGGGGCCTGAGAGGGAGGCAAGAGGAGCCAGAGGGGAGGGAGGGAGGGAGCAAGCGACTCTGGGCCCATTTTATGAATGAGGACACTGGGCCCCGAGGGGCAGCGACCCAGCAGGGCCGCCCCAGGACCAAGGTGACTAGAGATCTTCAAGCACCACGCATCTGCCTGCGGCCTTCTTGCTAAGTTGAATCGTCCACGTGGCCCTGGAAGGGAACAGAGGCTATCTGAGGGCTGCCAGGGCCTCTGAAGTCCACGTCCTGCGGGGTCCTCCCACCACTTACGTCCTGCCTTAGGGCTGATCCTCCAGACACGGTGTCCTTCAGCCTGGTCTGTGGTATGCCAGTGGGACTGAATCCTGGGTGTCTGACCTCATGGCAGGGGCAGGCCTGGGCAGAGAGAGGAGGAGGGGAACGGGGGGAAGAGGGGAGGGAGGAGGGGCCAAGGCCAGAGCAGACCCCACTCCCAGGACCTGCCCCAGTCATCCCCAAGACTCTGTGAGCTTTGTTCTCACACCAAATGCTTCCCTCAGTCCTCTCTTCCCTGGAGGATGGGGTTCAGCAGGGTGCTAATGGGCTTTTAAGCCTTCTCTGGAAAGGCCTTGTCACTTTTTCTTCTCTTCGTTCTAGAGGGCAGGGAGGCTCCCTATTAACCAGGCCAGGTGGGTCTGGGGTCTGGTGAGCAGAGGTTGCTCAGGCAGGAGCTGCAAGCCACACCTGTGACAAGTTCCTAC
>RJWK010017178.1:0-14225 GCA_004363435.1 Platanista minor
TTTTTTTAATGCGGTACGCGGGCCTCTCACTGTTGTGGCCTCTCCCGTTGCGGAGCACAGGCTCCGGACACGCAGGCTTAGCGGTCATGGCTCACGGGCCCAGCCGCTCTGCGGCATGTGGGATCCTCCTGGACCGGGGCACGAACCCACGTCCCCTGAGTCGGCAGGCAGACTCTCAACCACTGTGCCACCAGGGAAGCCCTGAGCACTTTATATTTTTAACTGTCATTCTGAATGAAATATTTTTCCCATCACGTTTTCTAATTTGTTACTGCTGATGGAAAGGAAAGCTATAAGTTTTTACATATTCATTATGGACAACCCTGTGTACATTATGTACAATTATATTTATTGCCATGAGATTTATAATAGAAACATGAAACATAAACACAAATGGAAACATAATAACTAGTATGTAATATAGAGGAATAGTTAAGTAAATACATGACAGATCCCCACTATGGAAGATCATGTCATTGTTTTGTTTTTTTTAACATTTTTATTGGAGTGTAGTTGATTTATCAGGGAACTATTAAATTTAAACTATGAAGACTGTTGCAACAGAAGTGTTTGTTTTTTAAATAAAATAAAAAAGCAGAACTTAAAATTGGATATTCACCAGGCTTTGTTTTTCTGGGTTTTTAAAAAATTAATTAATTTATTTAATTTATCTCTTTTTGGCTGCATCGGGTCTTCGTTGCTGCTCGCGGGCTTTCTCTAGTTGTGGCGAGTGGGGGCTACTCTTCGTTGGGGTGCATGGGCTTCTCATTACAGTGGCTTCTCTTGTTGCAGAGTGTGAGCTCTAGGTGCGCAGGCTTCAGTAGCTGTGGCACACGGGCTCAGTAGTTGTGGCTCGCGGGCTGTAGAGCACAGGCTCAGTAGTTGTGGTGCACGGGTTTAGTTGCTCCATGGCATGTGGGATCTCTGGTCAGGACTCGAACCCGTGTCCCCTGCATTGGCTGGTGGATTCTTAACCACTGTGCCACCAGGGAAGCCCCAGGCTTTGTTAAATTGTGTATAAATATGAAGACTACTGGAAGAAAAAGGCAGTGGCATTAGGACAGTGGCATTTGCTGGTCTTTCTGCCCTGCATATTTGTTCCTCTGTACATGTATTACTTTTACATTAAAGAAAAAAATCTAAGACAGGGATTTCCCTGGTAGTGCAGTGGTTGAGAGTCCGCCTGCCGATGCAGTGGACACGGGTTCGTGCCCCGGTCTGGGAAGATCCCACATGCCGCGGAGTGGCTGGGCCCATGAGCCATGGCCGCTGAGCCTGCACGTCCGGAGCCTGTGCTTCACAACAGGAGAGGCCACAACAGTGAGAGGCCTGGGCCCCGCAAAAAAAAAAAAAAAAAAATCTAAGACAGGCCACAGGAATGGTTCTGTAGAACTTGTTTTTACAAAGTTGGAAGTTCTACATCTACCCTAAGAAAACCAGGCATTGTTTCTTTGTTTTGAGTTTTTTAGGTTTATAATATACTTTTAACTGGAACCACATTGCAGAAGATTGGGAAGACGGAGAAAAAAATTTACCCGTAATCTCATTCTCTTGACACAAGTAGAATGGTGGTACATTTAGTTCCAGTGTTTTATATGCATAGTTTACGTAGCTTGTCTCGGGGCACATAGTTTGCAACCCGATTTCCTTAATTAACCTCTTCTGATAACCGTGCTCCGCGTTGCTGCAGAGCCTCCCCAGCCATCCTTACCAGTGGGGGATAAAATGTCATCAAGTTGGAGAAACATCATCAGCTCATCCCTTGTTGGATAGTCAGGTTGATTCCAGTTTCTTTGCTGTTATAAGAAATACTGCAAGGACTGTTTATTTGTTCGTGAGCCTTTCCATATTTGGGGTTATTTCTTTAGGACAGATTCCCAGAAGTCAGATGAACAGGTCAAAGGGCACATGCTGCTCTAATGAGCATCTCTTTCTAAGTTGGCCCAGACACCTGCCGTTCGCTAGGAGGACAAATGGTTCTAATTAAATAAAGGCCTGAACTTTCTTCATAGGTTCCAGCTGTGTGTACGGGGGAGTGGCTGGGGTCTTTGTGACCAGAGCAAACTTGTTAAACTAAATGGTGGGGGCAGGGTGGCTCTGTAGGTAGTGTTTTTCTAAAGGAACACAACAACCTTTTTATCGTATGGATTCATATTTTAGGACAATCTGTATAGCTGTGAGCCTTACCAAGTGTCTGCTTTGCTTAACAAGGACCAGACCCACCAGGCCTTCCCTGAGGCCACCATCACCCCTCCTTACAACTCAAAGTTTATGAAGCGCTTCCATCTCTCTTTGCCACAAATTGCCCCCGTTCTATGGATGAGAAAACGGAGGCTGAAATAGGTGAAGGGACTTGCTGGGAGCACACAGCAATTAAGTAGCAAAACCAAAGCTCAATCTCGTCCCTCCAGCTCCAGGGCCACTTCAGAATCAATCCATGTGGGACTGGATTTGTTCATTCACAAAGACTGAGCACAGATCTGTGCCAGGCCTGGAGGTGTCTGGCCCGGCTCCCAGGAGCTCACGGTCTGGGGGAGGCCACAGGTGCCCTGAGAAGATGCAGGATGCAAGGAGCAGGGGTGCTCTCAGGCATGCCCAGCAGAAGTTTGCCAGGTGGGCAAGGAAAGGAGGAGGAGAGTGGGTGGTGCATTTGGGCAAGTGGGCCCTGGGCCTGGCTTTCCAGATACTCAGCTCCAGGTCTCCAGGATGGAGACAGTGTGTGAAGCAAACCCTAAAGAAAGATGGTCAGGATTCCCCTGTACACATAGAGCGCCAAGGGACAAGTTTAGAGGACACTGCAGCCCCGTCTCATTCCTGGCTGCGTCTCCTGGTGACTAAGAGCAAGCTTTGACCTCACAGACCTCTGTTAAAACACTGCCTCCACCCCTCACTGGCTGGATGCCCTTAGGCAAGTCACTTACCTGCCCTGAGCTGCAGAGGCTTCTTTATAAAAAAAAGGATATTGACATCACCCTCAAACTGGTGCTGGGAGGATTAACTTGGATACCATTGTGAAGCTGCTAGACCTGTGCTCTGCACATGGAACCATCTGATAAGTGTTAGCTCTGATGGAGGAGGAGACGAAGAGGGTGGGGGAGGAGGATGTAGCAGGGAGAGCTGGTCTTGGAAGACTTCATGGAAACTTGAGCTGGGGAGAGGATGAAGAATTCCACGGACAGAAATGGGAGGGGAGAGACGCCCAAGGCAGAAAGAACAACAAAGATTTGGAGAGAGGCCTTGGCCTCTGCAGGTGGGCCTGGCGTCTCTGTATGTCTACATCCTGGTATGTCTTTATGGAGCCCTGACCCAGGGCCAGGTCCTGTGCCAAGTGTTGGCACATCATCAGCTGAGGTCCTCCTAGAAGCTGGTGCGCTGGGGAGCTGCCGTTTTACAGAGGGAGGCCCTGGGGGTTGGATGACCGCCGGCATCCAGGTGCACACCGTGCTCAGGGCACAAGGTGGCCTCCTCCGATGTCTCTCCCTTGGCTGCTGGGCCTGTCCCCTCACCTTCCTTCGGGCAGCCTGGCTTTGCTCAGGATGGCTTCCCGCTTCCTCTTGCCGTGTGTCCATGTGGTAGGGGTGGCCAGGAGAAGCCTTGCACGTACCACAAGCTTTACAACGAGAAACCAGGCCAGGCCCCTGGGCTGTCCCAGAGGGCTGCGATGTTTGCAGCTGTGGCCATGACACTGCCCAGGGTCCAGTCAGCCCCGTGCCCGCTGCTCCCTCCCACAGTGTCAGGACAGTGGGCGATAGCAAAGAGATCTTGCTGCATCTCTGCTACCTCCTCTCTGTCTGCAGGACCGCGTCCAGGACCTCAGACTGCCACATGAGGCCCCTGGACAAACTGTCCTGTTTCCTTCAGCTTCCTCTCCAGCCTCTTCTCTCTGCACACCCAGCTCACTCATCCATTCACTTGCCAAGTATTTTATTGAGCACCTACTATGTGCCAGGCACTGTCCTAGATGCAGACATGAGCCAAACAGACAAAATCCTGCCTTTGGGCTTCCCTGGTGGTGCAGTGGTTGAGAGTCCGCCTGCCGCTGCAGGGGACACAAGTTCGTGCCCTGGTCCCGGAGGATCCCACATGCCGCAGAGCGGCTGGGCCTGTAAGCCATGGCCGCTGAGCCTGCATGTCCAGAGCCTGTGCTCTGCAACTGGAGAGGCCACAGCAGTGAGAGGCCCGCGTATCGCAAAAAAAAAAAAAAAAATCCTGCCTTCGTGGAGTGGCTGCTATGGGGGAGGGAGTTTCCATTCAGACATGAAACATCCCTCCTTTGCCTGAGCTGCCATTCCCTCCCCTGCAGGCCCTCCTGCTCTTGGCAAGCCCATTCTCACGCTTCAAAAGCTACCCCAGGGCTTCCCTGGTGGCGCAGTGGTTGAGAGTCTGCCTGCCGATTCAGGGGACACAGGTTTGAGCCCTGGTCTGGGAAGATACCACATGCCGCGGAGCAACTAGGCCCGTGAGCCACAACTATTGAGCCTGCGCATCTGGAGCCTGTGCTCCGCGATAGTGAGAGGCCCACGGACCGCGATGAAGAGTGCCCCCACTTGCCGCAACTAGAGAAAGCCCTCACAACTAGAGAAAGCCCTCGCACAGAAATGAAGACCCAACACAGCATAAATAAATTAATAAATAAAATTAAAAAAAAAAAAACAAACAGCTACCCCAGGTGTCCCGACTGTCTCAGGAACGGTGTAATGAGGGGGTGGGCCACCTCTGCACCGCCCCTCCTGGCCCCCCGACCCCGGCCACAGACAGAAGCTTCGGGATCTGAGAGACACATCTGACAAGGCAACAAGTGACCGCTGCAGGGGGCTCTGACTTTATCTTCGGTTTTAGTTTCAGTCTTAACACGAAAAGTGCAGTGTTTACCCCAACATGGGAAAAAGTCAGCCTGTGTCTTGGATTTCACAATTTACAAGGCTGACTTCATTTATGAACACACTTTACATGCGCTTGTGTTTCAGACCACCAAACACCTTTCACTCCCTCTGGGATTTTGGGGTTTGACATTGGTCGAGGTTGGGTGGTCTGTGGGCCTGGTGGGATGCAGGCCTTCTCTCCCCCAGCCCTCCTCGGGATGTCCCCGGGTCCTCTGCCCTGGCTCTCACACTGGCCAGGCTGTCCTTGAGCTGACCCTTTGCCCATCTCTCTCACCACTGGGCAGGGCCCCCCTCTGCTTCTCCCAGGGACCCCAGCTCAGGAGAAAGTGCACGTTTGTCCTGCAATCACCCATACGTAGTGTCCCGTGCAAGCGTGGGGCATGAACAGACAGGCCTGACTTGTGAATGTATCTGATCAGATCAGCCCAGCACGGCCTGGACCACCTATGCGTCCCTCCACCAGCGGCCTGAGCCTCCACAGCTGCCATCTGCTCACGTTTGTGGATCCCAGGTCTCGAATGCAGACTCAGCCAAGCTCTGGCCAGCCACACACGTAGTGGCCCTGAGTCCTCACCGACACTGTGAGATAGGAATACCGTGCCCACTTTACAGATGGAGAAACTGGGGCTCAGGAAGGCCAGGGGCTCGCCAGGCGTTGTGCAGCCCCTGAGAGCCTAGCCTCATGCTCCCCTCTCCCCAGCTCTCCTGGCTCCAAGCCTAGAGCTCCGTCTACTAAAGCACCAGGGAATGGGCAGGAGACCCACTGGGTCAACGAGGTGACTTCTCCCCAACTTCTTTAAGAGTCTCAGTGAGGAGGAAGAAGGGGCCAGACAGGTGTCCGAAAGAGCAGGGAACGGATGGAAGGTGAGGGAAGGGGCCCATTTCCAAGAACCTGGGACACCATCTTGGAGGCAGACCTCAGGCGAAGCTACACAGCCAAGCGTGGATTTCCAAAATAATATTTTTGAAAATTCTATAACCCACATTTTAATCATATTAACAGAAATCAGAAGGCCAAGAAAAATGGACAACCCCACTGCCCCATCCCATTAGGCTCATTTTTCTGCGTTCTTCTCTAGTTCTTGTTCACTTGCACGAAGGAGTTTTACAGCTGTAATCACAGTGTCTATACAACTGCGTATTTAGTTTTTACACTTACACATGACTTGTATTTTTAAAAAAAGCAAGTATGCGGGTAAACTATGTAGAAGACATTCTTTTTCTACTTTATAAACTGGAGTAACAGGCCAATGTTCCCATCACCTCAATTCGAAAAGCTGGATAAATTGCAAAAATCATCTTTTTAAAGGCACCAAAGAGTCACGGAAGCAATGAGGCTTAGATTAGATTAAATTCTAGCGCCGGGAGACCCTGAGAGGAGCTGACAATCTCTAACCATTCTTCTTTCTGAGGACTGAGGATGAGGCTGCTCTTGGCTGGGAGGCTTGGCCAGAGGAAGGGGAAGCCCATTAGTATCCGGTGGTCACATGGGAGAGAGGGGCAAGAAAACTGGAGGGGGTTTGGATGCACAGCCCATTTTTCCTGGGGGGCGCATTTGCTGAGTTCTGGGGCTGTGCAGGGGTCCAGGGAACCAGAAGGAAATTGGAAAGGCAGAGTGAGGCTTGGGACACAAAAGCCCAGCCTGGGAGGAGACCTACGTCCAAAATGCAGCCAGCCTCCAGGTACCATGTAGAGTAGTGGATGTTGAAGCTACTTGGGCAGGATGTAGGAGAACTGACTGCCCTGTAGTCTCTCGGGGCCGGAAGACAAAGCCCAGCAGGTGTCCAGTTGAAAGTTCAGGAGGGCATGATCTGGGAACAGGGATGCCCCAGAGACAAACTGAGTATGACTCAAACTGCAACTCAGCCCCTTCCCTCCTCAGTTTCTGGTTAGAATGAGGTGAAAAGGCTCTCATACCATTTATCCAATAGGGAGAGATTTTTGGTTTTTTCTTTTCTTAATAAATGTATTTATTTATTTATTTTTGGCTGCGTCAGGTCTTTGTTGCTGCATGCGGGATTTCTTTTAGTTGTGTCGAGCGGGGGCTACTCTTTGTTGCGGTGAGTGGGCTTCTCATTGCGGCGGCTTCTCTTGTTGCAGAGCACAGGCTCTAGGCACGTGGGCTCAGTAGTTGTGGCTTGTGGGCTCTAGAGCGCAGGCTCAGTGGTCGTGAAGCATGGGCTTAGTTGCTCCGAGGCATGTGGGATCTTCCCGGACCAGAGCTCGAACCTGTGTCCCCTGCATTGGCAGGCGGATTCTTAAGCACTGAGCCACCAGGGAAGCCCAGGGGCAGTTTTGTATTTAGCTTTTTTTCACATAAGCAGGAATATTTTCAAGAGGTGAGGAGAAACCATCCCTAGAGGAGAATAAAGTCACCTGGAGCTTCCTTGCTTTCCCTACACAATGTTCAGCTTTCAATTAAAATTACCATACCTGAAAAGAGTGAAGAAAATATGACAAGGAATGAACAGAAAAGACAAGCAAAGGATACATAACCACAGTTGATCCAGATATGGAAGTTAGCTGACAAGAGCTTTAAAATAACAATTATGCGTAAGTCAAGGAAACTAAAGGAAAACATAGGCAAAATAATGAAAGGTAGATTTTCAATAGGAAATTGGACTCTTTAGAGAAAAAAGAACCAAATAACCAAACTGACATTCTAGAACTGGAAAATTAAGAACTCAAGGGAGAGACTTCCCTGGTGGCGCACTGGTTAAGAATCTGCCTGCCAATGCAGGGGACACGGGTTCAATCCCTGGTGCGGGGCGATCCCACATGCCAAGGAACAGCTAAGTCCATGCACCACAGCTACTGAAGCCTGTGTGCCTAGAGCCCACGCTCCACTACAAGAGAAGCCACCACAATAAGAAACCAGAGCACTGCAACAAAGAGTAGCCCCCGCTTGCCACAACTAGAGAAAAGCCTGTGCGCAGCAACGAAGACCCAACACAGCCAAAGAAAAAAGAAAAAAAAAAAAAAAAGAACTCAAGGGAAAGGTTCAACAACAGATTAGACATAGTAGAACACAAGAAAAATGAAATCAAAGATAAATCAATAAAAATATGTAAATTGAAACAGAAAAAAATAGAAGAATCGATTTTAAAAGAGGATAGAAGACCTATGGGACATAGTCAAAAGGTCCAACCTACATGTAATTGTAGCCCCAGAAAAGCAGGGGTGGGTGTGGGCAGCAAAAGCAATACTCAGATTATGGTCAAGAATTTCCCCAAAGCAATGAAAGATGCCAACCCACAGATTCAGGAAGCTCAATTTATCCAAAACAGGATAAACACAAAGAAAGCCACATTCTAAATACCGAATAGTCAAACTGTTGAAAAACAAACACAAAGAAAAATATTTAAAGCAGCTGGGGGTATGAGTGGGGATGGGGAAAATACATTATCTTCAATAGAACCTTGATAAATTGGGGTGGGCAGAGGGAGGGGCAGTGGGGACCCAGGAACACCCTCTTTGATCACAGAGACACAGTGATGCCTGGAGACATGGTCCCTCCCAAAGGAGCTCACAGGCTATGAATGCAACAGGATTGCAATATCATGTGATTTGTTTATGGTAGATGGACACATGGAGACCCAGAGGAGAGGAGACAGGTAACCCAGACTGGGGGGCAGGGTAGTCTTCCCAGAGAGGGAACATCTGACTGGAGTCCTGAAGAACAGGTGAGAACCACCTGGGGAAGAGAGAAGACTGTTCCAGATGGAAGCCACCAGCAAGTCCTCTCTGCACCAACCTCCAGGCAGTAACCTCCACCCCACCGCGAAGGGCCTCCAAGAGGGTAAGGTCCCTCCTCCACTTCAGGATTCCCCAGAACTTCTCTTGGGATTCCACTGCCCCCAGTGCGTTCTGAGGGAGGAACAGGGAGTAGCACCCAGGCCCCACCCAGGAGCTCAGCAGCATCAGACTCTCTTCTGGAGTGCCTTCCTCCAGGCAAGGCCGTTTCTTGGATTTCAAGGCATTACCTCTGCTCAGAGTTCCAAAAGTCCATCTTGCAAGTGAAAGAGAGCGCAGCATCCTTTGCCGTGGGGTATGGATCCTAGTCTTGGGACCCATCTTTTTAACATGCCTCTTAAGGTCACATGCTTTCAAATAATCCATTCAGCTGATATCTACTGAGCATCAACCTGTCTGACACTGAGCTATAGGGACTGTAAATTAAGAAATGAATGAGCCCTAGTCCTGCCCTTGGGGAAGGTACTTAATGAGAAACATTTGGAGGCCAGTCATTGGGCAGATTGCTTTCAAGCCAATGTGTTGTAATGCTATTTCTTTATTTTTCTTTTCCCCTTAATAGGGTTAAGCTTTAGAAGTATGTTTGGCAAGTACTTTTAACAACCTACACTGCTCCCAGCCCATATTCATTACTGGCATTAAAGAACACTGGAACTGAGACTATCCAAAATGCATGAAAACCTTTGGAGGTATACGATCTCATAATTTCATGCCTAATTTCAAATACCAGTTTTCCATGTTTAAGTTTTGGCAGTTTAGAATCACAGTGGAGACTTAGGCCAAGCACAAAAAAACAAGCTCAAACCAAAAAAAAAAAAAGTGTATAAATTAAAGATTATCATTATCTATGCAAGAGTGAACCCTGAAATCAAATCTGAGACATTCCCTGGAGTATGTGTGTACTTTTTATGGCAGGTTTTTTTTTTTTTTTTGCGGTACGCGGGCCTCTCCCGCTGCAGAGCGCAGGCTCAGCAGCCATGGCTCACGGACCCAGCCGCTCCGTGGCATGTGGGATCCTCCCGGACTGGGGCACGAACCCGTGTCCCCTGCATCGGCAGGCGGACTCTCAACCACGGCGCCACCAGGGAAGCCCTATGGCAGGTTTTATACATGTCTAATCTTTTTCTGCACACAAAAATCACTTTAATAAAACTTCCCTGCACACTCACGTTCTAGAAAGAGAGCATCTGTTGGCAATTCTGAGGTCTTATGATTTCATTCTGAAGCCAGGGAAAATTCAAAATATATTTTTTAAACTGCGATGGAGAAATGAAACAACCCATCAAGATAGGAGATGTACTTTAGAGAGACAGGTAAGGATTTGTTCAGAGTTATACAGAATTAGTAAGACTTTAGATCTGATCTGCCCCACCAAAAAAAAATTTGTGTTTGAAACACTGAAGTCATCACCAAGACTTAAAACTAGGGGCCATGGTGTCCTATGACCCTCTGTGATCTAGTAGGACAACATTTTAACTCCCTTTAAAAACACCATGCAGTAACCACTCACTGATCCAGTGTGTTTGGAACAAAGCCAGTCCCACATGAGCTAGTTTTCCCCAGTTTTGAAGCTTATCCCTTCCAGCAACAAGCCTCTGCTTCTTTATTTTGATGGTGTTGAATGGAAAGATTTCCAAAATGTAGAACACATTTCCTTGCCTTTAGAAACAGAGCATGAGTTTATTTCATCATGTTTTCCCTTGATGTTTTCTAGTCTTTATGCTGATGATGCCCAGTCCTGAGTCGTCCTGGGCAGGGCTGTCTCTGGCTCCGTTCTGAGCACCCAGCACACTGCCCCACCTGGGACAGACATGCAGCCAAAGTTTGTGGATGGACTCCTTCTATGAGTGAGGCTCAGAAGGTGAAGAGACAGGGGAGAGTGGCTCCAGCAGCCTAGGAATGAAGGACTACAAGTACTGTGACCTGTTCTCAATGAATCTGCCCCCCATACCCTGGGGGGTGTGAGCAAAGACACCAAGAGAGAGAATTCCAGCTCATGCGCAGTTGTGGCTGGCTAGCCAGGAAATGCTGCCCCAACACTTTACACTGCCAGCAAGAATCCTAGCTGGGCCTGGATTGATAAGAACATCACCAGGCACTTCTTATCTCTCTATCCCTTTAGATAAGTCCCTAACACTTTGCTGGGCAATGGCTGCATGGCATCATAACTCTCCCCTCCCCCACTTTCTTTCTAAACATGCTCAGGCTTTATTGGAAGCCTGCAATCCCAGGGTAGTAAGAGTGACAGAGAAGAGAAATGAGGCAAAAGGCAGGAGGGTGAATCAATGTGAGGAGAGCACCAAACAGAGCCACATCTATACATTTTAAATTTCTCAGTAGGTCTCAGCTCATACTCTGCCCTCTACCGTCGTCTCCACGTCTTAAGAAAATATGGAAATAGAAGTGTTTATAGGGGTTGCAAACCAAAGGTCTACAGGCAAGGTCCACAGATAAGTTTTTTAAAGTTTGAATTTGTTTTCTAAAAAATTTATATTTTTGAAGTATAGTTGATGTACGATGTTGTGTTCATTTCTGCTGTACAGCAAAGTGATTGTTATACGTATATATATTCTTTTTCATATTCTTTTCCATGATGGTTTACCCCAGGATATTGAATAGAGCTCCCTGGGCTACACAATAGGCCCTTGTTGTTTACCCATCCTATATATAATAGTTTGCATCTGCTAATCCCAAACTCCCAGTATGTCCCTCTCCCAACCCCCTGCCCCTTGGCAACCACAAGTTTGCTCTCTACATTTGTGAGTCTCTTTCTGTTTCATAGATAAGTTCATTTGTGTCATATTTTAGATTCCAGATATAAGTGATATCATATGATACTTATCTTTGTCTAACTTACTTCACTTAGTATGATAATCTCTAGGTCCATCCATGTTACTGCAAATGGCATTATTCCATTCTTTCTATGGCTAAGTAGCATTCCATTGTATACATGCACTATAGCTACTTTATCATTCATCTGCCGATGCATATTGAGGTTGTTTCCATGTCCTGGCTATTGTAAATAGTGCTGCAATGAACATTGGGGTGCATGTATCTTTTCTAATTATGGTTTTCTCCAGATATATGCCCAGGAGTGGGATTGCAGGATCATATGGCAACTTTATTTTTAGTTTTTTGAGGAACCTCCATACTGTTTTCCATAGTGGCTGCACCAATTTACATTCCCACCAACAGTGTAGGAGGCTTCCCTTTTCTCCACACACTTTTCCAGCATGTGTTATTTGTAGATAAAGTTTGAATTTGAATGCTTTGCTTTTTAGCCAGAGACCCCACCACTCCCTACAGTACTCAGCTGTTTCACCTATTTCTGTTACTTGCCCAGTCTTGAAGCCATCTGAATTTGCAACCCTTGGTCCAGAAGCACAAATTTATTCATTCCACATGTACTAAGTACCTACCATATTGACAGAGGGATTGAGGGTTAGAGGGAAGATTCAAAGATTAATAAGTGAATTATATCAAACACTTAAGGAAACAATAATATCAATTTTATACAAACTCTTTCAGGAAATAGAAAAGGAATGAATACTTCTCAACCCATTTGATAAGGCCAGCATTACTCTCTTACCAAACCAGACGAGGATACTACAAGAAAAGGAAATTGCAGCTCAATATCCCTCATGTATATAGACACAAAAATTCTTAACAATATACTATCAAATCAAATCCAGTAATATATAAAAAGTATAATGCATCATGACCAAGTTGGAATTATCACAGAAATACAAGATATGTTTAACATTTAAAAATTAATCAATATAATTCACTACATTGACATAAGCCATATAATCATTTATATATATATATATATATATATATACAAGCATTTGACAAACTCAACATCCACTTATGATAAAAATCTCAGCAATCTAAATAGGAAGGAAAAGGAACTTCTCAACCTGATAAAGGTCATCCACATAGACTGACAGTGAACATGCTCAGCAAAGGTTGAAGAACATCTGGGCTGTTTCTGGGTTCTGGCCATTAAGAATAAAGGTGTTATAAACATTGGTGTACCAGTTTTTCTGTGAACAGAAATATTCATTTCTCTGGAATAAATATCCAGGAAGACAACTGTTGGGGCATATGGTATTTGAATATTTAATTTTTTAGAAAACTGTCAAACTGTTTTCCATAGTGGCTGTATCATTTTACATTCCCATCAGCAATATGTCTGTGATCCAGTTTCTCCTCATCCTCACCAATATTTGGTGTTGTCGCTCTTTTTTATTTTAGCCATTTTTATAGGTAGGTAGTGAACCATCCCACTATGGTTTTGGTTTTTTTTTTTAACTTATTTATTTTTTATTTTTGGCTGCTTTGGGTCTTTGTTGCTGTGCGCGGGCTTCCTCTGGTTGAGGCGAGCAGGGGCTACTCTTCGTTGTGGTGCACGGGCTTCTCGTTGGGGTAGCTTCTCTTGTTGCAGAGCATGGGCTCTAGGTGAGCAGGCTTCAGTAGTTGCGGCACACGGGCTCAGTAGTTGTGGCTCGCGGGCTCTAGAGAGCAGGCTCAGTAGCTGTGGCGCACGGGCTTAGTAGCTCCACGGCATGTGGGATCTTCCCGGACCAGGGCTCGAACCCGTGTCCCTGCATTGGCAGGCGGATTCTTAACCACTGTGCCACCAGGGAGACCCCCCCCACTACGGTTTTAATTTGCATTTTCCTAGTGGCTAATGATGCTGAACATCTTTTCATGTGCTTATTTGTCTTCTGTATATTTTCTTGTGAAATGTCTCTTCATGTTGTTTTTCCATTTTTTAAAATAAATTTATTTATTTTATTTTATTTTATTTTTGGCTGTGCAGGGTCTTTCTCTAGTTGTGGAGTGTGGGGGCTACTCTTCATTGCGCTGCACGGGCTTCTTATTTGCAGTGGCTTCTCTTGTTGCAGAGCACGGGCTCTAGGTGAGCAGGCTTCAGTAGTTGCGGCACACGAGCTCAGTAGTTGTGGCTCACAGGCTGTAGCGTGCAGGCTCAGTAGTTGTCGCGCACGGGCTTAGTTGCTCCGCGGCATGTGGGATCTTCCTGGACCAGGGATCGAACCTGTGTCCCTGAACTGGCAGGCAGGTTCTTAACCACTATGCCACCAGTGAAGTCCCTTTTTTCCATTTTCTAATTGAATTGTTTGGGTTTTTTTACTGTTGAGTTTTGAGAATTCTTGATACATTCTAGATACTAGTCCTTTGTTGGATATGTGGTATGCAAATTTTTCTTCCAGTCTGTAACTTGCCTTTTCAGCTTTTTAACAGGGTTTTTCACAGAGGAAAATTTTAAAATTCTGTTGAGTCAAATTTACGAATTCTTCCCTTTCTGAATAATGCTTTTGGTATCAACTCTGAGAACTCTTTGCCTAGTCCTAGATCCCAAAGATTTTCTCCTATGCTTTTTTCTAAAAGTTTTATGTTTTACATTTAAGTTTGTTATTCTTTTTTTTTTTTTAATAAATTTATTTTTTGGCCGCATTGGGTCTTCGATGCTGCACGTAGGCTTTCTCTAGTTGCGGTGAGTGGGGGCTACTCTTCGTTGTGGTGCATGGGCTTCTCATTGCGGTGGTTTCTCTTGTTGCCAAG
>RJWK010017178.1:14325-34702 GCA_004363435.1 Platanista minor
ACTGTTGTGGCCTCTCCCGTTGCAGAGCACAGCCTCCGGATGCGCAGGCTCAGCGGCCATAGCTCACGGGCCCAGCCGCTCCGTGGCATGTGGGATCTTCCCAGACCGGGGCACGAACCCACGTCCCCTGCATCGGCAGGCGGATTCTCAACCACTGCGCCACCAGGGAAGCCCTGTTATTCATTCTGAGTTAATTTTTAATAGGTGTGAGACTCAGGATATGGGGTAAAATTCTTTTTATATGTTGTTAAACTCTGCTTACTAGTATTTTGTTTCTGTTTTTGTTTTGGGTTTTTTTTGCTGTACTCGGGCCTCTCACTGTTGTGTCCTCTCCTGTTGCAGAGCACAGGCTCCGGACGCACCAGCTCAGCGGCCATGGCTCACGGGCCCAGCCACTCTGTGGCATGTGGGATCTTCCCGGACCGGGGCACGAACCCGTGGCCCCTGCATCGGCAGGCAGACTCTCAACCACTGTGCCACCAGGGAAGCCCTACTTACTAGTATTTTGTTAAGGATTTTTGCATGAGGGATTTTGGTCTATAGTTTTTTGTTTCATTTTTTATTGTACTGTTTTTATCTTGTTTTGATATCAAGATAATATTAACTTCATAAAATGAATTGGGAAGTGTTCCTCCTTCTATGTTCTGGACGAGATTGTATAGAATTAATATTAATTCTTCTTTAAATATTTGGTAGAATTTTTCAGTAAAACCATCTGGGCCTGGAAGCTTCTTTTTTAAGGAGTTTGAAACTCAAGAATTCAATTTCCTAAAAAGTTATAGGGCTCTTCAAATTATCTATTTCATATTGGAGGAGTTGTGATAGCATGAGTTTTTTGAGAAGATGACCCATTTCATCTAATGTGTCACGTTTATGTGTGTAGAGTTGCTCCTAGAATTCCCTTATTATCCTTTAGATGTCTGCAGAGTCTGTAGTGATATTCTCTATTTCATTCCAGATTTTGGTAACTTGTGTAGGCTCTCTTTTTTCAATTTGTCAGTCTTGCTAGGTTTGTCAGTTTTATCTTTTCAAACAACCAGCTCTTTGTTTCGTAGAGTTTCTCTACTTCTATTTTCAATTTCATTGATTTTTGCTCTTTATTATTTCCTTCATTCTACTTGCTTTGGTTTTTTTTTTTTTTTTTTTTTTTTTTTTTTTTTTTTTTTTTTTTTTTTTTTTTTTTTTTTTTTTTTTTTTTTTTTTTTTTTTTTTTTTTTTTTTTTTTTTTTTTTTTTTTTTTTTTTTTTTTTTGCTCTTCCTCTTATAGAATCTTCAGGTGGACTCTTAGATTATTGATTTAACCCTTTCCCTCTTTTCTTTCTTTCTTTCTTTCATTTATTTTATTTATTTATTTTTGGCTACTTAGGGTCTTCGTTGCTGCATGCGGCTTTCTCTAGTGGCAGTGAGCCAGGGCCACTCTTCACTGTGGTGCGTGGGCCTCTCATTGCGGTGGCTTCTCTTGTTGCGGAGCACGGGCTGTAGGCGCGTGGGCTTCAGTCGTTGTGGCACGCGGGCTCAGCAGTTGTGGCTCGTGGGCTCTAGAGCACAGGCTCAGTAGTTGTGGCACGCGGGCTTAGTTGCTCCGCAGCATGTGGGATCTTCCCAGACTAGGGCTTGAACCCGTGTCCCCTGCACTGGCAGGCAGATTCTTAACAACGGCACCACCAGGGAAGTCCCCCCTCTTTTCTAATGTACGAATTTAGTGCTATAAACTTTCCTCTCAGCACTGCTTTAGCTGTTCTCACAAATTTCGATACATTGTATTTTCATTTTAATTCAGTTCAATATAATTTTTTAACTTCCCTTGAGACTTCCTCTTTGACCCATGGGTTATTTAGAAGTGTGTTGTTTAGCCTCCAAGTGTTTGGAGATTTTCCTGTTATCTTTTTGTTATGAATTTCTGGTTGGCTTCCATTGTGATTAGAGAACACACTGTATAATTTCAGTTCTTTTAATTTTTTTTGAGGTTTGTGTTATGGCCCAGGATATGGTCAATCTTGGCATATGTTCTCTGACAGTTAAAGAAATGTGTGTTATGCTATTGCTGGCTGGGGTGTTCTCTAAATGTTGTTTAGATCCTGTTAGTTGATGGTATTGTTGAGTTCTTCTCTATCTTTGTTGACATTCTGTCTAGTTGTCCTATCAATTGTTGAGAGAGAAATGTTGAAGTCTCCAGATGTAACTGTAGAGTTATCTATTTTTCCTCTCAATTCTATCAGTTTTTGTTTCACATATTTTGCAACTCTGTTCTTTGATGCATACACATTTAGGACTGGTATGTCTGTCTTGTTAGTGGATTTGCCCTTTTATCCTTACATAATCTCTATCTCTAGCAATTTGCCTTGCTGTGAAGTCTACTTCATCTGATATTCATATAACCATGTGATTTTTTAAAATTAATATTTGCATGATATATCTTTCCTACCCTTTTGCTTTTAAGCTGCCTGTATTATTATTGTACATGGGTTTCTTGTAGATGGCACATAGTTGGGTCATCTTTGAAAGTCACTCTGCCTATTTCCCTTTTTTAATTGTCAATTTCTGTCTTTTAATTGGCCTTAAATGGCAAATGACCATTTACATTTAATGTAATCATCGATATGTTAGGGCTTAAGTCTGCCAATTTGTTTTTTGTTTTATATTTGCTCTATTTTTTGTTTTTCTGTTTTCTTTTTCCTGTCATTTTGTGGGTTAACTGAACTTTTTCAGAATTCCATTTTTACTTACGTATAGTGTTTCTTTATATAACTATTTTAGTAGTTGTTCTAGGTATTGCATTATGTATACATAACTTATCCGTCTATTGGTGTTATTTCACCAGTTAGAGTGAAGCATAGAAATCTCATCTCCCTTTAGGTTCCTTTACTCTTTCCATTTACGGTTGTCTTAAATATTTCCTCTTCATATATTTAGAACCACATCAGACAGTGCTATAATTTTTCTTCAGTGTCAAACATAATTTAGAAAACTCAAGAGGAGAATGAAAACCTATTGTATTTTCCTATACTTTTGCTCACTTTCCTGATGTTCCAAGGTTCCTCGTTTTATTGTTTCCTTTCTGTTTACAAAAATTTCTTTAGCAATTCTTTTAAGATAGGTCTACTGACAAAAAGTTCTATTAGTTTTCCTTCAACTGACAATGTCTTGGTTTTCCTTTAATTTCTAAAGGATATTTTCTCTGAGTATAGAATTCTGAATTTTTTCTTCCAGCCCTTGTTAAAGTCGTGCTACTTCCTAATGACCTCCATGATTTCTGATGAGAAATCTGCTATAATTTGAATTGTTTCTCCTATTGGTAAAGTGTCATTTCTCTCTTGTTGCTTTCAAGATTTTTTTCTTTGTCTTTAGTTTTCGGAGTTTTGACTATGATGCATCTTGGTGTGGATTTCTTTGGGTTTATCATATTTGGAATTTACTCAGCTTCCTGAATGTATAAGTTTACATCTCTTGCCAAATTAAGGAAGTTTTCAGTAATTATTTCAGCTCCACCCTCTCTCTCTTCTCTTCCCAGGACTTGATGTAACGAATATTAGGTCTTTTGTTATAGTCCCGTGGTTCCCAAGGCTCTGTTCATTTTTTTCCCATCTGTTGTCTCTCAGTTATTCATACTGAGTTTTTTTTTTTGTTTGTTTGTTTGTTTGTTTTGTGGTACGCGGGCCTCTCACTGTTGTGGCCTCTCCTGTTGTGGAGCACAGGCTCCGGACGCGCGGGCTCAGAGACCATGGCTCACGGGCCTAGCTGCTCCACGGCATGTGGGATCTTCCCGGACCGGGGCATGAACCCATGTCCCCTGCATCGGCAGGCAGACTGTCAACCACTGAGCCACCAGGGAAGCCCCATACTGAATACTTTTTATTGTCATCTTCCAGCTCACAGATGCTTTCCTTTTATCTTCTATTTCTTTGCTGAGACTTTCTATTTTTTCATTTGTTTTCAGCATATTCATAATTGCTTGTTGAAGCATTTTTATCATGGGTGCTTTGAAATCTTTGTCAGATAATCTAACATCTCTGTCATCTCAGGGTTGGTCTCTATTTATTATCTCTTTTCATTCAGTTTTAGATTTCTCTGGTTCTTGGTATGCTGAGTGATTTTCATTTGAAACCTGGACATTCTCATATTGCACATGAAATTCTGGATCTTATTTAAACCTTGTGTTTCAGCTGGTTTCCTCTCACTCTGCTCTGGGAGGGGTGGTGTGGGCTGAGCCTCATTCTTGCCAGGTAGAGATAGAAGTCCTGGTTTCCCAGTTGGCCTACACTGGCACCCATGGTGGAGGTGCTCCTATTACCACTGCGTGGAAGTGGGAGTTCTGGCTCCCCACTAAGCCTGCCCCGAAAACTCCCTGGCTGGGAGGGACAGAAGGGCTGTTTCTTCTCCTCACCCGTAGACATGGGGTTGGGGGAGGGGTGACCTTGTTATCGGGCCAAGGTGAAAGACCTGGCTCTCTACCAGTCCTCCTCTGACAAAACCCTGTGGGGAGGAGGAGAGATGCCTTGTTACCGCCAGGCTGGGGTAGAGGTCTGGACTCCCCACGTGTCTCTACGGGCACCACGGGAGAGGGGTCTCGTTTCCAGCTGGCAGGGATGAAAGTCCTGGCTTCCCACTCAGCCTCCTCTGACACCAGTGGGGATGTTGGGACACCTCATTACAGTGCGGTGTGGGGGTGGGCAGGGCCGTGTTCTCTTCTGTGTGTTTAGCTAAAGTAGGGCAGTTATTGTCTAAAAGTTTTCTGTCTTGCTGGGCTTCCCTTTCCTGGTCTTTTGGCCAGAGAGAGAAGGCTTTTGTTTGTCTGTGCCTGTTGGCATTTTTAAATGCCAGCTTCTCTTCCTCCAAGTCTAGGATGTGCGAGGCAAAAGAAAACCCAGGGAACTTGCCACTGTGGAATTCCTCGGGTCCTGAGGTCCCTAATAGTCAGCCCACCTGTTTCTCTCCACCTTTCAGAATCTTCTATTTGTTTTATATAAAACATTCAGTTTTTAGTTGTACTTAGTGGGAGGAATAGGGAAAAGTACATCTACTCCAGAAGCAGAAATGTCTCTCTGTGTTACTTTTGCAACTTCCTGTGAATCTATATTTGTTTTGAAATTAAAAGTTTAAAAGAAATTCTAACATAGGCGTCTCACCAGCTTGTTCAAGTATTAGAATCCGAGACAAATAGTTACTCTAGAAGAAGCCTGTTCATCGCGATTCACGTCAAAGTGTGATAAACTCCAAAGGACAGCAGCTCAGAGGCAGGGGCAGGCGCGGGGCTGACGTCACCGGGAGTGGGTTATCCAGGCAGCCGTGCCCAGAGCGCTGGGGCTGGGCGGGCAGCTCGGGGCAGACATGTGGGGAGGCATCTCAGAAGATCACGAAACCCTTTGCAAATAAACGGCCTCATTACCGCTCACCCTGCGGGGGTCTTCGAATGCCTGACTTTGATTCTGAGGCAGTTGCCGGCCCAGAAGGCACACAACTGTTGCCTGTTAGAGCTGGAAGGGTCCTTGGAGACCGTCTGCCCAGCCCCCGCCCCCCCTCCCCGCAGCAGGAAGCGAGGCCACAGCCCCGCAGCTCTAGCCAGGCGGGTGGAAGCCGGGCCCGAGGAAGGCTGTCTGGCTGCACGGGAGGCTGGGCTGAAGGAGGGGCCCACAGCGGGGCTCAGCTGGTCAGCCGGACTCCTGGCTGGGGGAAACTGGAGCATCTGGAAAGCATCATTCACTTTGACCAATCAATGTTTAAAGGCCAAACAAAGCCACAGCGAGCATAGCCGGGTTTCCGCCACCACCACCCCCGCCCCCTTCCATGTCGAACAGCACATCTGGGTGTTTCATTTTAGCTCACGGTCGTTTGCTGCCATGAGATTGCCTTGGGGGTGGGGTGGGGACACGAGCCTCTTGCCACTAGATGACACGTTTATCCACCTTTAACTCCCAGGAGTAGACTGATTTCACGAAAACAGAAACTCACACCTGCCTAAGGAAAACTGGAAATGAATATTTCCATACTTCAAGTTTTATTCTATTTCTGAACCAGGCCCTGGGGTGAGTCGAGGGTGGGAGTGGGCTTGGATAAAAGCAAAACTAAGCCCCTGCCCCAAGCTGTCTGCCATCTTGCGGGAGACATGGAACAGAATTAGTGTCAGATAGAAAAAAGGGCACTTGTTGTTCAAAACGACGACCACACCCTCTTCCTTGAAGCAATCCCTTCCTTGGGGTCCCTTCTGTGACTCCACTCTCCCCTGGATCTTCTCCAGTCCCACCGGCCACGGCTTCGCCCACCCTTCCCATGTTGGATTCCTGGATGGCTGGTCCTGAATCTCCTCTCATCTCCCTCCACTCTCTCTCCTGGACCGATTCCTCCTCTCCTGTGGCCCCAATTACCATCTCCTTGCCACCCACCCCCAAATTCACAGCTCCAGACAAACCCTTCCCTCTCAACCCAGAAGGACACATCCAACATGGCTTGGGTGTCTGCGTGGTTCTCAGGACTCAACCTGTTTAAAACTACATGCATGCTGTTATAGGCTGAATTGTATCTTCCCAAGATTCATCTGTTGAAGTCCTAATCCTCAGTACCTCAGAATGTGACCACAGGGACTTCCCTGGTGGCGCAGTGGTTAAGAATCCACCTGCCAATTCAGGGACACAGGTTCAATCCCTGGTCCAGGAAGATCCCAAATGCCGCGGAGCAATTGAGCCCGTGCACCACAGCTACTGAGCCTGCGCTCTAGAGCCCACGAGCCACAGCTACTGAGCCCGTGTGCCACAACTACTGAAGCCTGCGCGCCTAGAGCCCGTGCTCTGCAACAAGAGAAGGTATAGCAATGAGAAGCCCGCACGCTGCAACAAAGACCCAATGCAGCCAAAAATAAATAAAAATTTTTAAAAAAGAAAAAAAATGCATTTACCTTTTAAAAAAAAAAAAGAATGTGACTGCACTTGGAGAGGTGATTCAGTTAAAAGGAGGTCATTAGGGTGGACCCTAACCCAATATGACAGGCATCCTTATAAGAAGAGTAGATTAGGACACAGACACAGAGGGAGACCAAGTGAGGACACAAGAAGAAGACGCCCATCTGTAAGGCAAGGAGAGAGGCCTCAGAAGGAACCAACCCTGCTGATACCTTGACCTTGGGATTCCAGCTTCCAGAATCATAAGACAATAAATGTCTGTTGTTTAAGCCCCCCAGTCTGTAGAACTTTGTGAAGACAGCCCTAGCAGACCGATACACATGCTTTCACCCCAACGTGGCTTGCCTCCTGAGCTCCCTCCTCTGTGAAAAACACGTCCACCAGGCAACTGCTCAAAGCCAGGAAGAAGCTTAAGTTTCCTCCGAATGCTTCTCCTCTATGTCTTCCACAGTCGTCCACGGCCACCCCTGGGCACTTGGGCTCCTAAATAGCTCTTAAATCCATTAACTTCTTTCTATCTCTTCAGCCACGCCCCCTCCCTGCTCCCCCCCAAGGCTGACTGACCACAAAATAGGCAGAACTGCCAAGTTCAGTGTTTCTCAGGAGCTGTAGCCCCAGTGAGCACAACCACACGTGGCCACAGTTGGGTGAGCACTTCGTAACTACAGCGTCCTGCATGTGGGTGCTACCCAGACGTTGCTTCCCAGGATGCCATGCTCCTGTGGTATTCAGAAATCTCACCAGGGACTTGGGCATTACACCAGTTCACACGTTTTGCAGCCACAGAAGGCAATCATGCTGTAATTTCAGAGTGAGGTGCTTAGGAGTGTAAGAGTTCCCTACTATGGGCTCCTCTCAACTCAGGAATCCCCCCACCCTGGACTCGGACTGCTGTCACCATTAACCAGAAAACGTCTCCTAGGAGGAAGTGGGAGGCGTAGGCCCTGTGCTCACCAAGCATCCCCCCACCAGGCCTTCCCTGGGTGCTTTGCCAAGAACGTGGCCTCTGGGTTCACTGAAATGAATGGAACGTCCGCAAGATTTATGTGTCTGCGTGCTTTCTCCCCAGGCCTCGGCAGGATCATTTCACACACGCCCAGGACACAAGCACCAGGGGCACCAAACAAGTATGAAAAGAGACAGGCTAGAATCTTGCAACTATCAGATGTAGAAAGATGCTATTAACCCAAATATTAGGTTTGTGGTTTGAATCACCAATGGGAGCCTAACCTGGAATGCTGGTCAGGGGCGGGGAAGAGAGGAACAGGGCCCTTCCCTAACACTCACAGCCAGACCCTGCTCACAGCAGCCACACCTGTCTCCGAGGACCCACTCTCGATGGCAGGAGGTGGACCGTGAACACGCAGAAGCTGCAAGGTGTCCCATGACAGAGGTATGCAGTGGGAGTGGGAGGACCCAGAGGAAGGAAGGAGGGAGCTGTTCTTGAAAAGAGAGCAAAATCACCGTTGCTCAAGTACGTTTTGAAAGTTGAAGAGAGGTATTTGCCAGGCAGACCGGGTGGGACCGGCAGCCTAGGCAAAGGGCTCGTACAGGGTGGGAGGTTTCGGTACATCGGGAGCAGGGTACGTAGGGGCGCCCAAGAGCAGACGTGGCTGCGGTGACAGGCAGGAGGCTGACAGTGGAGGGCTTTGGACCCATACCCACCTGCTCTGAGGTTATACGGAGGGTTGCCCAGAGGACTGAGCAGAGTGATCGGCTCAGATTTGTGTATTTATTTACTAATTTATTCATTCATTCATTCTTTTTGGCAGCACCATGCAGCTTGTGGGATCTTAGCTCCCCAACCAGGGATCCAATCTGTGCCCTCGGCAGTGAAAGTGCAGAGTCCTGACCACTAGATTTTTGTTTTAAAAGAAGCTTGACCCCATGGTCCCTGTATTTTCAAATGACAACCTCAGTTTCCCCATCTCTCAAATGGGGACAATAATAGAACGTACCTCATGGGGCTGTGGTGCAGATTAAACGAGTGAATACAACCAGACACGCTTAGTATAGTGCCTGGCACATGCATCGTAGCTACAGATCAGTATGACCCATTTCCTTGTCGTGTCACTGTTGTCATTTGTCAGGCCCGGGATGGCAGGCTCAGGAGCACATGGCCTGTGCACTTGTGTTGATGGCCTCCTTGCTAAAGAAAGTCAGTGCTGCGCAGTGTGAAGCTGTTTACTGCACACGGACGCCAGGCCAAGGGGTGAATGGTGGCTTGGGCACCGCCCCTTGCAAGCTGGCCAAGCCGTGTGCCTGGACACGGGACCACACCCATCCAGAGAGCCAGCTGACGCCCTTTTCCAATTTGCCAAGCCCTGAATTGGGAGAAGGGGCTGGGGGCTTTTCCTAATTCATGCCTGATGTCCTGGGGTCCCCCTGGAGAGGTGAAGACTTCACTGTTGCTGCCATTTGGGGTGAGGGCTGGAAGCTAAGCAACATCTCAGAGTGGTGTTGGGGGTAGGGGCGAATTGGGAGGGAGGTCTGCCCCCTTGATCCCCCCAGGTCAAGGTCCCTTCCATGGAGCACACTTCCAGGGTCAGTTAGAGGCTCATGGAATTCCACATTAAAATAGAACCCACAGGGCTTCCCTGGTGACGCAGTGGTTGAGAGTCCACCTGCCGATTCAGGGGACATGGGTTCGTGCCCCGGTCCGGGAAGGTCCCACATGCCGTGGAGTGTCTGGACACGTGAGCCATGGACGCTGAGCCTGCGCGTCCAGAGCCTGTGCTCCGCAACAGGAGAGTCCATGGCAGTGAGAGGCCCATGTACCGCAAAAAAATAATAATAAAAATAAATAAATAAATAAATAAATAAAAATAGAACACACAGAACTTCAGAAGTGAATGTCCCCAGTGTGTGTCTCCTCCAGCCCCAGCCTGTGCGTCATGTTCAACACAGAACTTAGAGTCAAATAAACCTGTATTCAGATCTCAGTGTCCCCAAGCCCCTGTGGCTGTGGCTTGACCCCCCTAGGGCTCAGCTTTCTCATCTAGACCATAGTGTGATGCTAACAGCTCCCCAGCACAGGGTAGACAAGAACCCAACATGAACAAACACGCAGATGGCAACTAGCATGGTGCCTGGCACAGAGCAGACACCCCAGAAATACCAGCAACGTGCCGTCCATCCAAGGTGGGGGAACATGCACAAATACTTTCCACCGATACCTAAAATATGAAGGTCGTAATTTGGACAGAGGTTTATTTTAATTAGCTAGCAGTGTGAAAGTTTGCTTCAGGAATGTGAGTGCTTGATGATTTCCCCAGGTGATAGGGAAAAATATGAAATGACAAAAACAAACGGAGAAACATTCTTGAGGGAAAAAGAGAGAGAGAGTCCTGTTGATAGCGCCACCTAAATATAGCGAAGTGTATTTTTGTAGATGGCAAAAATGGTGCCCAAACTGGGGAAGAAAATGCTGGTTCTTCCCAAATTTTCCAGCTAGCTCTTTCTTGAATCAAGGTGGCCAGGCACATCTGGAAGCTCCAGCTGAGGGAGTGTCAGTCTGTCCACCCGACTTCTGGGCACCGTCCAGTGCAGAGGGGCAAAGCTGAACAATTTTCCAACCCTTCCCATAAAATCCAATATAGCGGCCCAACTGGGAGACCTTGTTCTTTCTCACCTGGTTGGGGAACTAAGATCTCACAAGCCACCTGGTGTGGCCAAAAAAACCCACAAAAACTTAAAAAGGAAAAGATGAACACGGCTCCACAAAGGGCCTTCCCCTTTGACCAATTATGAGGCAGAATTTGGTCAAATCGCTTCACAAACAAATGGGAGGCCTGGAGCCCCCCAAGCCCCTAATTGGGAACAGGTTAGCGGAGTCGTCTGCCGGGTGTCGCCATGTGGTCCCCAACAGCAGCCTTCCCCACCAAATTCTTTTGCTCTGATTTCCACATAAGCCATAACAACACCATGCAGAACCAATTACGCCCGGCTCCAAAGAGGAGGCCGCAACTCTGGTCGGGGTGGCTGGAAGGGGACCCCCTGGGAAGGCCGCCTCTGCGGGGGCCACCCTGCTGTCAGTCCTGTGACCCGTCTGTGCCCGGAGCCTGCGCCTGTCCTCCCAGAGGAAAACCCCACAGCATTTATCATGAGCTCTCTGAAAAGCTGGAGTGTTCCGTGGGTGACCAAGAAATTGATGACCCCAGAGCTGACAGCTGGTCGGGAGCCCCTGTGGCATCAGCCGTTTGGAAAGGGTGGGTGGTGGGTCCATTTATATTAAATGAGTGGAGAGTGGGGACTTCCCCTTCCAGATATCAATTTACAGATGCAGAAAGGACCTTTAGCGCTGAATCCAAAAGAGGTGTGGCATGGGGAGGGCGGGGTTTGGATCGGTGGGAGCTGCTGGGTGGTGGGAGCTGTCTGGCATCCGATTAAATAATGCATCCACGTGCTCTATCAGCAAACATCTGCGGGTGCCAACGTCAGGTTCAAATCCTGGCTCCACTGTTGACCAGCTGTGCGACCTTGGGCCAGTGACTTAGCTGAGTAGGACCTCGATTTCTCACCCGCAAATGGGTGTAATCATAGTGTGCAGCCCACAAGCTGTTGTCAGGATTACATGAAATAATCCAAGCAAAATGCTTAGGATACGGCAGGGATGCAGCAAGCGTTAGCTGCTATTAAGATTCTACTAGAGGGATCACCGGGTCAACAAAACCACACTGAGCTCGTTAGCTTTGCCCTTTGGGTGTCTTGGGCAGACTGGTAGAAGCTGGTTAGGGAAATAGGGATATGCACTCACCCAGAAAATATTTAGTTCCTAGCTGCCTTCTAAGAACAAAGGAAAGAAGCAAACGCATACAAGTTTGTTATTCATCAGAGCCCCCTGAGGCTGCAACAGGTGGGCCTCAGGGGGCTCAGAGACACTGGTCCAGTCCCAAGGTGCCAGTTCTAGGTGAGGGGGGGGCGGGGTTGGGCCAGGGTCGGTTGTGCCCCGCATAGTGATTTCCAAACGCAAAGCCCAAGTGAAAGGCTATTAAGAATTGGAAAGGGGGTGCGGGAGAGCTTGCGGCATGCCTCATCTGTCTGATGCCCAGCACTGCCCATCTGCTGTCCTGCTAATGCACTGGCAGCTTCCCCAGACCACAGGCATTGGTCCATCCTTTTGGCCTTTTCAAGGCTCAAGATTTTCTCAAGCTGGCCCTGCCCCTCTCTGCTCCCTCCTTCTGGAAACTTTCCTTTCAGTCATTACTAACTATCCATCCTGGAGCCCCACCTTGCAGGGACTGCATCTGGGTCATCTCCATGTGCCAGAGTCCTGCCACCAGACCATCAGTCCCATTATCCAGGACGTGGTGGACCGGAAGAAGGGGTACAGTCTCCCCCAGGGAGTCCTCGTCTCCGGGCAGTTCCTGGAAGTTCCCCTCTTGTGTTAAATCCTAGGTATGAGTTGATATAAGGTGGAGTTCAAGTGGAGAAGCCGATGGATTTGCACTCCAATTCAGTTCTCAAAAAGGGCCACGGCCAAATGGAATCTATGTGGGTTTCTCCAAAGATCACTTTGGCTGGAGGGGTAGGGAGTGGCTGTCAGAGGTGGCTGGAGGAGGACCCCAAACCAGGACAGGGACCAGGGGGCTGGGGAAGAGGGGGCCAAATCAGAGAGAAAAGGGCCAGCACTTGATTGATGTGAGAGCAGCGTGGGCAGTGGACGGGGGAGACGGGGAATGATTCCCAGCTTTCTTGCCCAGGACGAGGTGGTGCCTTTCATCAGTGTGGAATCTGAATATAGCAGAGCAGTTCTGGAGAGAATGATGAGTTCAGTTTGGATGTGTTGACTTTGAGATGCATGTGGACATCCAGGTGGTGAGCTCTAGTGGCAGACGAGGAAAGCTGGAGGTGGGTGCTGGAGGCGTTATCTGGGCTGTGGGATATTTACTACCAACTGGTGATGCCTTCCCCCCATCCACCTCATCCCAGTCTTCCTGATGCCTGGACAGAGGAGTGTTGCAACATCCCGAAGTGATTTATAGGGAAAACGTCTTGTGTGTTTGTTTCTCAGCACTGCCTTCCAAGTGGGAATCTAAAACCCACATTCTGATCCTAAGTGTAATTTCCAGTCATTTCCACCGACAACATTTGGTTCTTATTATCAAAAGATACTCACACAGATGTAGCATTAAAAATCTTGGCTTCAATGGATAAAGAAAACAAGATAATCTAAAGTACTGCAGCAACTCTCAGACATTTACGATTCCAAGAAATGGTTGTTGGATAACTGCTCTAGAATATCCATTTTCCAGTGTGTTTCTGGGTGGAAGAAAGCCAGCCACTTGGTAAATTTCAGGCCGTTCATCTGAACCTTCAATCAGGAATGCCCTAGGGCCTTAGATGGTGAATTAGGCATGGGCATTTCCCCTTGGTGTCCCCAGACCCGACACACATCCAGGCATACAGACAATTCTCACTAAGGGTTTGTTGACTGAAAAAAGAAACAGCTGAATACCGTAAGTCAGGACATGCTAGGTTTTCTCATTTGACATTTCCTTTCAAAGGTTCAGAGGGCTTAAATTACAGGGAAAGGAAGCTTCTGTAAGTCAGAAATGGAAACATATTTATACAGAACTGATGTTTTGAACTTTAATGGAGAACTTTATCTTTCCTGTGTCAAATTCTATATTAGTGGTTTGGGGTCCCCTCAAACATCGGTAATTAGTAGAGGGTTCCTCGTTCGTGAGTCCTGGTTATCCCCAAAGTATATTTTTTACGTAGTAATAGCTAACATTTATGAAGTACTTCTTATGTGCCAAGCACTTTAACAAATTATCTCGTTTAATTCTCACAACAATTCTGGGACGATGGTATGCTTATTATCTCCATCTTACAGTCGTGGTGACTCGGCCTTGGGAAACGTAGGCCATTTTTCCAAGGGCCCACGGCTAGTGGGAGGCAGAGCTGGTATTTGAGCCTAAGGAATGCGACCCCACGGCCCAATTACTGACTGTTCCTGGTGCTTCTGAGCCAACAGTGAGCCGGAGGTGGGTGGGATGGACCTTCACGAACATTCATCTGCTTATTCCTTTCGGGAACCCTGAGAGATAGGTTGTGTTCTGAACCCACTTTACAGCTGGGGAAACTGAGCCTCACAGAGGTGAAGCCACGTGACATGACAGAGGCGGAACCTGGGCCCGAGGATGCCAGCTTGCCCCTTTGTCTTCCCACCGGCCCCAGGACTCTGTTCCTCCCTCTGTAGCCCCTGACTCTCCCCATTGCCCGAGACTTACACAGTCTCTGTTAGACAGCAGGTCTCCATCGGGTCCCCCAGGGGCACCCAGGCTGAGAGGGGTCAGCCTCAGCCCTGGGAACCTCCAGGACCCTCCGGGGCCTCAGTGCAATTGTGGCCACACCATACACGGCTCAGGGGGCAAAAGAGATGGACCACATGCCGCTAATACCGCGTGAAGGGAGCCTGGATCCCAGTACCCATCTTTCCTTTCCACATCTCCCGTGCTGTTCGTCCTGTGCACACGGCCACATGAACAGAATCGAGAGACTGATCCAATCCTGTCCCTCTTAGGAGGTTTGCTTGCTTAGGAGGTCTGAGTCAAGGGAAACCTCTCTTCCTCCCCGTGTGGTGCCCCAGGGACCAGCCAGTCCCCTGCCCCACCCACCCAGCCCAGCCTGCGGCTTGCCAATTGCAGCCCAGGAGAGAGGACTGGGCTCCCCAAGAACAGCCTGAAATCATCCAGGATGCTGCCAGCTGCGGCTCGAGCACCCAGAGCCCATTCTCACTGTCTGCCCTCCACCTCATCGTGGTGTCATGGGATCCAGGAGTGGTGGTTTACAGAAGCCTCTGTGGACCAGGCCTCTGACCATCAGCCCAGCCAGGTGAGCAGGTTTATCTCCAATATACAGATGGAAGGTGGAATCCAAAGTGGGCTTTGGGACCACACAGCCCAGATGCCCATCCTGGCTCAGTACTGCCTGGCTTTGAGCAAATCCCTTTACCTCTCGGAGCCTCAGTTTGTTCATCTCATCAGCAAAATGGGTGCCATCCAGGGGTTCTTCATCTGGGTCCACAGATTCCTGGGAGATCTTTGGAAAGGATGGAGGGGGTTCCATAAAAGAGGATGGGGAGAAGTTACCTCTTTATTTCAACCAACCTATAACTGAAATGTGGCATTTCCTTCCACCATGAAGGCACAGAGCTTCCAGAGGACTATTAGCAGCACCTGTGACCTGTCATCAATTAATGGCTGTGGCTACTTCGAAATTACAATCACTGGGCTTCCCTGCTGGCACAGTGGTTAAGAATCCGCCTGCCAATGCAGGGGACACAGGTTCGAGCCCTGGTCCGGGAAGATCCCACATGCCGCGGAGCAACTAAGCCCGTGCACTACAACTACTGAGCCTGTGCTCTAGAGCCCACGAGCCACAACTACTGAGCCCATGTGCCACAACTACTGAAGCCCACATGACTAAAGCCCGTGCTCTGCAACAAGAGACGCCACCGCAAGGAGAAGCCCGCGCACCGCGATGAAGTGTAGCCCCCGCTCGCCGCAACTAGAGAAAGCCCATGCGCAGCAATGAAGACCCAACAAGGCCAAATAAGTAAATAGATAATTAATTAATTTTTTAAAAATTACAATCACCATTAGATCTGTCACTGGGTCTTGCTGTTTAATGCGTTAATTTGTCAGTGCCCTTCCTGAAGTGTGTGTCTCAGTGGAAAGGAGACCTCAGCTGGCCAGTGGGGTCTGTCTCAGCTCCTCAGCTTCATGAGGTCCCTCTGTGCACACAGCCTGCCCACCTGATCGGTTAAACCACCTGTCGCCCAGCATCTCCTGCATGGAGGGGAGGGTTTGGACAAGGACTAACTGTTTTTTTTGATTAATTGAAGTGTAGCTGATTTACAATGTAGAGTTAATTACTGCTGTACAGCAAAGTGACTCAGTTATACATATATATACATTCCTTTTCATATTCTTTTCCATTATGGTTTATCCCAGGACGTTGAATATAGCTCCCTGTGCTTTACAGTAGGACCTTGCTGTTTATCCATCCTATATACACCAGTTTGCATCTGCTAATCCCAAACTCCCAATCCTTCCCTCCCCCACCCCCCTTCCCCCCTGGCAACCACAAGCCTATTCTCTATAGGATTGACTCTTTAATGCCCAGTGCAGGCCTCTCCTGGTAGGCTCAGCCCAACATCCTTTTGGAGGAAGGCATCAATTTTTGTAACAGAAACTCCTTCAAACAGTTACTCGGTTCCCAAACCTTGGCATCACCCTTGACCCCTCTTCCAATCTGTCATCATGTCTATTTGCTCCATCTCTAAATTTGTCCAGAGGCATGTCACTTCTCTCCAATGCTGCTTCACCTGGGTCCAAGCTACCATCGTCACCTGCTTGGATCATTACCGCGGGCTCCCTGCTCAGCTCCCAGCTTCATCATTGACCCGCCTCCCCATGCTTGTCTCACCACAGCAGCCAGAGAAGCCATTCAACACGCAAGTCAAACCGTTCCTCGCTAAAAACCCTCCAGAGGCACCAGTCTGACTCCCAGTAGAAGTCACAGTCCTTACAACCTGGACCGTCACTGAGACTCCAGCTCCTTCCACCCCTCCCCCTCCTCCACTGTGCTTCAGCCACGCCAGCCTCCTGGACCACCCGAGCATCGTCCCTCCTCAGGACTTGTGTGCTTGCTGTTCCCTCTGCCTGGAAAGGTTTTGGTCCTCACGCCTTCAGGTCCTTATGTCAATGTCTTCTTCTTGCTGAAGCCTTCCCTGGGGTAGTGGGCACTGTGATGTGTGGTCCTGACCTCTCTTCAGGAGCGAAGGACTTGTCCCCTGGCTGCTGGGAGGTGCCCTCGGCTCTCAGCCCCTTTGAGGATTGTCTCAGCTGAAGAAAACCTCCTGTTCAAGCACATGCATCCTTCCAAGGCAGCCTCATCCGATGCCGGTCAACATGGGGGATTTGAGACAATTCTGAAGGCTCATCTGTGTCCAGAACTCCATGGGGCACTGGCTGAGTTCTTCGGCTTGAGTCACAGCTCAACTCCTCCCAAAGGCCAATCCTGCTTCCTTCCCTTCCTCCTGCACATGTGGATTCCAACTGTCCTCCCCAATAAATACCCCCAAGCACATCCCCAAATCAGCATCTGCGTCCCCGGGAACTCAGTTACCCTGGTCACCCAACCCAAAATTGCAGAGCTTCTCCCCAAATTCACACCTGCTCAGCCCTTCCTTCCCTGCTCATCAGCACCCATCACCACCTACAACCACAGATTCACTTGTTTATTGTCTTTCCTCCCGCCAGAATGTAACCTCCATAAGGACAGGAACTTGTTTTGTTTTGTCATTTCATTGTCCAAAACAGTATCTGGCACCATAATCATCCACTCAGAATTTTTTGAGTGAATGAGTGAGTGAACAGCTACCCCATCCTTGACTTGTAGTCAACAAATTCCTCCAAATCCTTTTCTCACACTCTGTCGACTATGACATTCCGAGTTTGTGTAATTGATTTCAGGGCCTGATTCCAAATCTCGACAACTTGTCATGGCTAAATTCCATCCTGCTGATTGTGTCGGTCCTGGTTCTGACTCTAATCCCCTGGAGAACTGAGAAGCATACATTTTAGAGCTTCATCCAGGTCACCATTAAAAATGCTGCATAGAACAAAATAGCTCTCATAGCCATATTCTTGGTAGCATTTCTGTCTGCTTTTGTTGATCTTGTCTGTGTACTGATTTGCTTGTTTACTTCCATCCCCTCATTAGCCTACACATCTTGTTAATGGCTGCAGCCCAGGACCTAACACTGTGCCTGGCATGATAAACATGCATCAAATGAATGAACGGCTCTCCCCCTTACAGAATGCGAGCTGTCTGGGGCAGAAGCCACATCCAGTCACCTTTGAATCTGCCAGGAAGAGGCTTTTGGCATTAATACGTGAGTTACCAGGGCTGGGATATGAGCATGAGGGTGGCTGTGATTCAGGTCGTGTTGTGCTGGCCTCTTGGCCCTATAACCCCCAGGAAGTGGGTGTCACATTTCCACACCCAGGCCTGGCTGGTTATGCTCTCTGACCCCTTGGGGCACCTCTCAGGGACCACTGTAGGGACACGCTGTCTGGTACTCCCTGTGGCTCCCAGGGATGCTGGTCCTTGGACTTCCAGTGTCATCCCCTGGATCTCTAACAGGAGTGCCGTAGAGCTGAGCCACAGATCTCTCTGTTATCAGTCAAGCCACTATGATTAGGAAACACCGTGTGCCTGGACTGTCATTTTCCCCACACTGAGTTTTTCCCCAGCAACTCCTCAATCATCACACAAACAAGACCCCAGTGGATTCACCCATTTGCTCTCTAGACATGCCCCCTGAGTATGTCAGAATACTGGGTGGACCAGCTCAGGCTCAGGCTATGAAACTCACGCCCCACACTTCATCAATCTCATTCAACAAATACATGTCATGTACTGTTCAAGGATCCGGGAACAGTAGCGAATAAAGTCAAGTCTCTACCCTTTAGGAACATACATTTTAGTGACATGGGATCAATATACACATCAGGTGATATACGCCATGGAGAAAAATAAAGCAGGAGAGGAGGGAGGAGCCGTGGAGGAGGGGTGTTGCCATTTTACTTAGGGGGCAGGAAAGGGCCTCACTGAGAATGTAACTCTTGAGATGAGTCCCTAAGGAAGTGATACAGTTGGCCACAGGGATACTCAGAGAAAGAGGATTTTAAATGGAGGGAATAGCAGGTGCAAAGGCCCTGAGGCAGGAGTGTAATTGGCATGCTCAGTGAAGAGCAGGGAAGTGAGTACGGCAGAGCAGAGTGAGCAAGGGGTGGGGGGGTGCGCAGGACAGGAGGTCAGAGAGACCGCAGACAATGGGGTCAGATGGGGCTCGGAGACAACTGGCTTCACTCTGAGTGAGCTGGGAGCCACTGGAGGGTTTGAGTGAAAGGACAGACAGACAGTCTGACTTGCATTCTCACTTGGTTTCTGGGGCTATTGTGTTGAGAAGGAATGTGCACAGACAAGGGGAGAAGCAGGGGTACCAGTGAGGAGATGAGGGCTTGGACAAGGGGTTAGCCATAAGGTGGTAAGAAGCGGTCAGATTGTTTATATGTTTTGAAGTCCAGCCAACAGGATTTGCTGACAGATTTGGACGTGGGATGTGAGAAAGAGAAAATCCAGGGATGAATCCACGCTTTTTGGCCTGAGCAGTTGGAAGAATAGGATTGCCACTGACTGAGCTGAAAAAGAGTGTGAAGGAACAAGTTTGAGATAGAGCTGCTTGGACACATTCATTCTGACCGTCTGTTAGACATTCAGTTGAAGCTATCAAGTTGGCGTTTAATGCTGAGCCTGGGATTCAGGGCCAAGGTCGGGCTAGAGAGATACATTGGCAAGCTGTCCCTCATCTCTGGTTTCTGGGGTTCTGCTAATCATACTTCCGGGCCCTCTGTCGGGGGGGGTCAGCCTGTGGGACTTGGGGGTCAATGCCTGGCTCCACGTTTAACTGGCTCCAGGACCTTGGGAAAGTCAGTCCCATTCTCTGAGTCTCAGTTCCTCAACTGGGAAATAAAACTAGCAATAATACACTACAGTTCATGAAGGTTTTAATCACCGCATATAGGCTGTGACAGTGTTGTGCTGACCTCAAAGAGCAGCAGCCATGGATGCTATTATATTTTGCTGGGCGTGTTTATTGTTGTTGCAAACCCACTGCCGTTTGGGCCTCTGGTTAACTCTGAGCCATATCCCCCTGGCCACAGTGATGGGGACCAGCGATGGGGCCTTGACCTCTGCACTGCTCATTTGAAAGGATGACCTGGTCTAATCAGACTCCCTGGGCATGAATTTGAGTTGGGGATGAGGAAATTGGGGCCATCAGTGGTGGGTCTGGAGCCAAAAGGCCATTCTGGGTCACTTCCCATGTGAGCAAGCCAAGGCCAGAGTGACCTTGAGTGAGAGACTTCGTGGTGGCTGGCTGGATCCTGCTCTCATCCCAGGGAGGCCCAGATGGCCGTCAGGCCTATGCTCAGCCTCCTTGAATTCCCACTGGACATCCAGCCAACAAACGCGTATCTGTTGAGCCCAGGAGCCTCAATGGGAACCTTATGGGGTGATGAGTTCACGGCTCAGCCTGCTGTGGAGGAGGTGGGCCCAGCTGCTTCTTTCTCCAATGGGGTCTGGAATGTTCCGTCCCCAACAATTGTGGACGATGGGGTTGAAGTCTCTTTGGGCGCTGTTAAAACAAGTGTGTTTTGAAAGCTTTCTAGAACTTCTGGTAAAAAGAAAAGGGCCGTGAAATCACAGGCATTCCATTTTCCCACATCTCTATCCATGTCCACATTCTGGGGCCATAACCAGCACTGGGAATTGGCCACGGAGGCACCCGATTCATCCCTCGCTTGGCAAAACAAAAGAAGGCAGGGACTGCGCTGGTGGCGCAGTGGTTAAGAATCCGCCTGCCAATGCAGGGGACACAGGGTTTCCAGCCCCTGTCCGGGAAGATC
>RJWK010017179.1:0-34600 GCA_004363435.1 Platanista minor
AGCACCAGGAGCCTTTCATCAACCCGGCTTAGAATAAAAGGGAGAAAAAGTAGAAAGAAAGAGAGAGAGAGAGAGAGAGAGGAAGAAAGAAAGGATAAAATAGAATAATGTTAGATAAAATAAGGTTATTAAAATAAAAAATTATTACGATAGAAAAAAAATTTTAAGTTAAAAAAAACCAAAAAAAAAAAACCCAGAGAGATAAAACCCTAGGACAAATGGTGAAAGCAAAGCTATACAGACAAAATCTCACACAGAAGAATACACATGCACACTCATAAAAAGAGGAAAAGGGGAAAAAAATAAATCTTGCTCTCAAAGTCCACCTCCTCAATTTGGGATGATTCGTTGTCTATTCATGTATTCCACAGATGCAGGGTACATCAAGTTGATTGTGGGGATTTCGTCCCCTGCTCCTGACGCTGCTGGGAGTGATTTCCCTTTCTCTTTGTTTGCACAGCTCCCGGGGCTCAGCTTTGGATTTGGCCCCACCTCTTCGTGTAGGTCGCTGCAGGGCGTCTGTTCTTCGCTCAGACAGGACGGGGTTAGAGAGCAGCTGACTCGGGGGCTCTGGCTCACTCAGGCTGGGGGGAGGGAGGGACACGGAGTGCAAGGCGAGCCTGTGGTGGCAGGGGCCGGCGGGACGTTGCACCAGCTTGAGGCGCGCTATGCGTTCTCCCGGGGAAGCCGTCCCTGGCTCACGGGACCCTGGCATTGGCGGGCTGCATAGGCTCTGGTAGCGGAGGTGTGGAGAGTGACCTGTGCTCACACACAGGCTTCCTGGTGGCGGCAGCAGCAGCCCTAGTGTCTCAGGCCCGTCTCTGGGGTCTGCGCTGGTAGCCGCGGCTCACTCCTGTCTCTGGAGTTCCTTTAAGCAGTGCTCCCAATCCCCTCTCCTCGCGCACCAGGAAACAAAGAGGGAAGAGAAAGTCTCTTGCTGCCTTGGCAGGGCCAGACTTTTTCCCGGACTCCCTCCCGGCCAGCCGTGGCACACTAGCCCCCTGCAGGCTGTGTTCACACCGCCAATCCCAGTCCTCTCCCTGTGCTCCGACCCAAGCCTGAGCCTCAGCTCCCAGGCCCGCCCGCACCGGCGGGGGAGCAGACAAGCCTGTCGGGCTGGTGAGTGCCGGTCGGCACCGATCCTCTGTGCGAGAGTCTCTCCGCTTTGCCCTCTGCACCCCTGTTGCTGTGCTCTCCTCCGCGACTCCGAAGCTTCCCCCCTCCGCCACCCGCAGTCTCCGCCCGCGAAGGGGCTTCCTAGTGTGTGAAAACATTTCCTGCTTCACAGCTCCCTCCCACTGCTGCTGGTCTTGTCCCTATTCTTTTGCCTCTGTTTATTCTTTTTTCTTTTGCCCTACCCAAGTACGTGGGGAGTTTCTTGCTTTTGGGGACGTCTGAGGTCTTCTGCCAGCTTTCAGTAGGTTTTGTGTAGGAGTTGTTCCACGTGTAGATGTATTTGTGGTGTATCTGTGGGGAGGAAGGTGATCTCCACGTCTTACTCTTCCACCATCTTCTCTCGCCCCCTCCATTTTTCTTCTTTAAGTCTCTTAATAGGGTGAATTACATTGATTGATTTTCATATGTTATACTAGCCACGCATTCCCAGGATAAGCCCCACTTGGTCAAAGAATACTTTAAATTAAAAATTTCAAATATACACAAAAGTGAATACCTAGTACAAGGAACCTCCATGTACGTGTCACCCTTGCTACTTATTTTCATGACACCCTTACTACTTATTTTCATGACATTCTCATCTTTTGAATTTGATAATGTATTTTGCTGATGCTTTTAAGAGTTGATCTGGACCTTCCTGCCTGTTGTACTTTGCTAAGGTAGCGGTCCCTGGCTAGTGGATTGGAATTTCCTAGTATATCTCCATGCCATTTCCAAGCCTTTTTGCTGCCCGCTGCCCACCAATTTCCTTATCAGTCTTCAGGATTCTTAGCACTGTTGGGAGCACAGTTAATGTCAGCAGTCTTTCCCATGCTTCATTCAGTTTGGTTCCCCACCTGTTCTCTCCTATTTCTCTGCAACTTTTATCTAAAGGCCCAAAGAAATGAACAATTTGGGGATTTCTACTATAATGATGGTAATATATGGATGCTTTTTCTTAAATATTTTACTGTGAATTGCTGACTCTTCAGCATGTTTATTTTCACTGCCAGCGCTTAATGAATTAATGTGTAATTTTAACTGGCTTGTGTCTTCATTTGTACAATGTACTTATTATTTTAATATATTTAATTTTTCAGCATCATTAAAACAACTTTATATCGGCAGTGGTTCTATAATATTTACCAGAAGTTTTCTGTAATTTTGCTTTTATACAATATTCATTATAGTGATGATGGAAAGTTAATGCAACTTTGGAATTTGATCAGCTTGCATCAGTCGTAAAATGCTTTTCTTTTGACTAGTTCATATCCACATGCAAAAGATAATTTTTAGACACACTGCCCAGAGTAGATGTTAATATTCTAAAGGGAGCTTTGTCTAACTGAACATCAGATTTAGTGAAGGATTTAAAATTAGAAATCTGATGGAGTCTTTCTAATAATCAGAAGCTCATTATATATTTTAAGTGCATGAATCATTAAATTTGAACCAGAATATTTTTTAACTTTTTATTTTATATTGGAGTATAGCTGATTAACAGTATTGTGTTAGTTTCAGGTGTATAGCAAAGTGAATCAGTTATACATATACATGTATCTATTATTTTTCAAATTCCTTAGGTTGTTACATAAAATTAAGCAGAGTTCCCTGGGCTATACAGTAGGTCCTTGTGGGTTATCCATTTAAAATATAACAGTGTGTACATGTCAGTCCCAAACTCCCTAACTATCCATCCCCCCCACCGTTACCCCCTGGTAAACATAAGTTCCATTCTCTCAGTCTGTAAGTCTGTTTCTGTTTTGTCAATAAGTTCATTTTTATCATTTTTTCTAGATTCCACAGACAAGTGATATTATACAATGTTTCTCTTTCTCTGTCTGACTTACTTTACTCAGTATGACAATCTCTAGGTCCATCTATGTTGCTGCAAATGACACTATTTCATTCTTTTTAGTAGCTGAGTAATATTCCATTGTATATATGTACCACATCTTCTTTTTCCATTCCTCTGTCAATGGACGTTTAGGTTGCTTCCATGTCTTGTCCATTGTAAACAGTGCTGCAATGAACATTGGGATGCATATATCCTTTCAGACCATGTTTTTCTCCAGATATATGCCCAGGAGTGGGATTGCTGGATCATATGGTAGCTCTATTTTTAGTTTTTTTAAAGAACCTCCGTACTGTTCTCCATAGTGGCTGTACCAATTTACATTCCCACCAACAGTGTAGGAGGGTTCCCTTCTCTCCACACCCTCTACAGCATTTACTGTTTGTGGATTTTTTGATGATAGCCATTCTGACTGGTGTCAGGTGGTATTTCGTTGTAGTTTTGATTTGCATTTCTCTAATAATTAGCGATATTGAATATCTTTTCATGTGCCTCTTGACCATCTTGTATGTTGTCTTTGGAGAGATGTCTGTTTAGGTCTTCTGTCCATTTTTTGATTGGGTTGCATTTCTGTACACTAAAAATGAAAGATCTGAAAGAGAAATTCAAGAAGCAATCCCATTTACCATCGCATCAAAGAGAATAAAATACCTAGGAATAAACCTACCTAAGGAGACAAATGACCTGTACTCTTAAAACTATAAGACATTGATGAAAGAAATTGAAGATAACACAAACAGATGGAAAGATATATCATGTTCTTGGATTGAAAGATTCAATACTTTCAAAATGACTATACTGTCCAAAGCAATCTACAGATTCATTGAAATCCCTATCAAATTACCAATGGCATTTTTCACAGAACTAGAACAAAAAATCTTAAAATTTGTATGGAGACACAAAAGACCCCAAATAGCCAAAGAAATCTTGAGAATGAAAAACGGAGCCAGAGAAATCAGGCTGCCTGACTTCAGACTATACTACAAAGCCACAGTCATCAAAACAGCATGGTACTGGCACAAAAATAGAAATATAAATCAAAGGAACAGGGTAGAAAGCCCAGAAATAAACCCACACACTTATGGTCAATTAATCTATGACAAAGGAGGCAAGACCATACAATGGAGGAAAGACAGTCTCTTCAATAAATGGTGCTGGTAAAACTGGATAGCTACATGTAAAAAAATGAAATTAGAACATTCTTTAACACCATACACAAAAATAAACTCAAGATGGATATAGACCTAAATATGAGACCAGACACTATAAAATTCTTAGAGGAAAACATAGGCCAAACCCTCTGTGACATAAATCACAGCAATATCTTTTTTGATCTCTCTCCAAGAGTAATGGAAATAAAAACAGAAATAAACAAATGGGACCTAATTAAACTCAAAAGCTTTTGCACAGCAAAGGAAACCATAAAGAAAATGAAAAGACAGCCCACAGAATGGGAGAAAATATTTGCAAATGATGTGACCGACAAGGGATTAATTTCCAGAATTTACAAACAGCTCATATGGCTTAATTTCATGGAACCAGAATGTTTTGTGTATCTCCAGATCAAATATTTTTGATCTGTCTTTTAATCTTAATCTAAACATTAATCTTTTACCCGTTTATTTTTTAGAGATTTCAAAATGCGTTTTAGTTTTTCTGTGAAGTACAGGATTCATGCTTTCTTGTCCTTACAGTATTCTTTTTTATTTATTTTGGCTGTGCCGCGTGGCATGTGGGATCTTAGTTCCCCGACCAGGGATCGAACCCGTGCCCCCTACCTTGGAAGCGCAGAGTCTTAACCACTGGACCCCCAGGGAAGTCCCCTCCTTATGATATTCTCATCTGTGATTCAGACGTCTCATGAGATCTTGAGCAGATTGGCTTTAGTTTGTCTTGTTTCTATTACAAAAAGTTGGCTAATTGGCGCATAGTGATTCCTTATGAAGTCTGATACAAAATGTTACCACATGTGAAGTGTGGTGCCAATATGTGGGCAATTCTTTTCTATATCTGAAACTCTTGGTGATTTTTTGCATGTCTGAGTTTCATATTCATCTTGGCCAGAGAGGACAAAGTAAACTTTGTATCCATTTTACATGTATGGGAGGGAGGAAAGCAGTGTTTCTTGTTTGCGTACTAAACTACACACTCTGGTCAGTTAAGACTATGTTGATGGTTGTGACAGGAAAAGCTTTCTTTACACAGTGTAATATGCCTTCTTCTAAGTTTTCTGTCCTGTAGGCATCCATGTGAATTCTTGAATATGAATTTTTCCCTTTCATATTCTCCAAAAGTAGTATTTTCCTTTGTATTCATCATCTACCTTGGCATAACTACACTTTAGAGGCTTCCTCATTGCCTCCTCCCCTCCTCCCCCCAAGGATGCTCCTGCCTTTAATTTGCTTTGGGGAGAGAGCCAAGTTGGAAAAGCTGAGAGATGACAGGTAACTTTTATTAACTATAGTGCAGGTTTTCTCAAATGTGTTTATATTTAAAATACATTTATAAAAACATTTTGCAATTTTTTTCACTAATTATAACTGTCCGAAAATCAAATGGATGTTTTTGCAATTTGCTAATTAGAAAAGAGGATGGCAAAGTCGCTCTGCAACCTGAAGTCTCAAAACTTTAAAAATGAATAATTTAATTTCAGTGACTAATAAATATGGCACTTCCACTTGATTTATCCTCAAATGAAACCAATTAAACTTCCTCCGCTTGATCTAACATGGCTGGTGCTGAAGGCCAGAATAGAAGCTAAATCTTACTAATTAAGTGTCTGTGCTGATAGAAGTAAAGCTGTTTTAACCATCCAGAAACTAGTTCACATAGTTTCTCCAAGTGATTTAGGTTCTTATTGTCTACTGACAACTAATGCATTTTCCAAAACCCCCAACTCTCTGACAAACTATTTTCGATTATTAATTTTTTGCCAGCATATCTATATATAACTAAAGGACTAGATTCTGTTTTGACATTTGCAAGTACATTCCTGTATAAATTTTCCCCGAAGACTGTTGCACCCCACTCATATGTAAGGCTGCTATGTTTACCGCATCTTCCCAGAATTCACCACTGCTTAATATGACCTATTTAAGGTCAGAAAAATGCAATTAAATTGGATTAAGTTGCAAAGGAAAAGTAGCAGAAATATAATATGAAAGCACTTTGTGTTATCAACAGTGATTTATATGGATCCCAGTGACAGATACTTAAGGCTATACTTTCCAGGGCACAGTCATAAGTTGTTTGCTGAAAATGAAGGGGAAAACACTTTTTCTGCCTTTTCCAGCTCTGCCTCTCCTTCTTTAGTCAAAAGCCCACATGATATAGAGTATACTAGTGATCTTTCCTCTTTTCTCGTTCCTTTAAAAAATATTTTACTGAGTGTTGTCTTCTAGTCCCAGAGACAGATTTATGGTGATGTTAATAAAGCTTAGGTTTCAGAGCCCCTCACTGGCATTGATCAGTTCTGAGACCCTGGAAGGAGTCTTAGCTGTGTGTTCACATGGTTATCTGTTTTTACAAAATTAAAACATTTTAACCACAGTCCTTTAATTAAGTCCACAAAAGGTGGATTCATCTCTTTCTAGGCACCATATAGAAAATTGTTCTTGGGACTTCCCTAGCAGTCCAGCGGTTAGGACTCTGTGCTTCCACTGCAGGGGGCCACAGGTTCAATCCCTGGTCAGGGAACTAGGATCCCTCATGCCCTGCGGCGTGGCCAAAAAGAAAAAAAAAGAAAGAAAGAAAATTGTCCTTGTCCAAGCATAATTTATAGTCATAATGCAGCCTAATATGTTAATACATAAATATTGATCACTTTTCAAGGACTGTTAAGGTTTGAAGTTTCTGGATCATAGTTTGTGGGCTTATAATTAAGACCAATGTGCAGTCAGTTTAGAAACCAGATTTGAATAGGACATTGTTTCGACTAAGTCAAGGAGCTCTTGTAGTGTTTGGAATAAAACTCTGATGTGAAGTAACGTAATTGTGATGTTAAATTGAGTGGGGTTGCTTTATTTAAAAAATGTTACAGTGGAACAGATTAGAGCTTTAACAGAATTCAAGGAAAGTGAATAGTCAAGAAGTCTCTAATTTTGGAAAAGTAGAACAAAAATGATATATATCTTTGCAGCTTCAGCATTTAAATACATTTTGGGAATTGTGTCTTAAATTGTGACGTTTATAAATGAGTGTAATACTCTTGTTCTGCCAATGTCAAGACTGTAGACTTTAAAGGGATTAACCTGAAGGTTTATTTAATCACCCCAGTGGTCTGTTCAGGGGAAAAATAAAATGGGCAGATAATGTGAAGGTCTTTCTCTGGGATTGTCTGGCCTTTTGAAAGTGGTAATGTAAAATAAATTTAATTAGATATAAGTACTGAATGGCTCTAAAGGTTAATACCTTATTAACAGATTACTTTGTCCTTGAAATTTAACTGCATTTTGAGTGCTTTTTCCTTTTACTCAGTTAAAGGCTGCAGTCCATTTTCCTAATACACACTATCCTTTAAAAAAATGACCACCTAGGGAATTCCCTGGTGGTCCAGTGGTTAGGACTTGGCACTTTCACTGCAGAGGGCCAGGATTCAATCCCTGGTCAGGGAACTAAGATCCCACAAGCCACACAATGTCGTCAAAAAACCCCTTAGAAGTAACTTTAAAAAAAAATTATTGGAAAAATAACACATGTCCAGAGTAAAATCCCCTTCCCAAAAGAAACCAGTTATCAGTTTAGTATGTATGGATTCTTCCAGAAATAGACTCTGAATATAAAATGATTTACATGTATATATCTATATGTATGTGTTTATACATTTGACCCTTGAACAACATGAGTTTGAATTGCACAGGTCCACTTATACATGGAATTTTTTCAAAAAGTATGAACTGTGGTACTACATGATCCATGGTTGGTTGAATCCGAGGGTGTGGAACTGAGGATACAGAGGGCCAACTGTAAAGTTATACATGGATTTTCAACAGCCTCAGGGGTGGGGTGCCCCTAATCCCCCCAATTGCTTGTTGTTTAAGGGTCAACTGTATATATGTGTGTGTGTTTGTGTATGTGTGTGTGTATCCCCTTTTTATATAAATGGAAGCATACTATATACATACTGTTCTATACTTTGCTTTTTTCACTTAGCAAATACATCTTAGATACTGTTTCCTATCAGCATATAGAAATCTATCTTTTTGTTTCTATTTGGAACTTTCTCCCCCTAACTTTTGCTATGGCAAATGATGATAGTACACTGAGCATTTCTTTTTTCAAACACCGTGTTAGAGTAATATAGGCATTTTGCCTTATATAAATTCTTAGGTAATACTCGTCCATCCATGAAGATGCAGAATCAGTTATTCAAAGAGGCTTAGGTTTCAGATTTAGTTGAACTTTATCCCAAGGATCAAAGAAATGTCAAATCCAAGATAAAAAATAGCAGTGGAGGAATGATGTAAAGAGAGACTTTCACTATTTCCTTTCTTTGTATTTAAATTTTTATAATGAATAATCATGCATTGGTTGTATAATTAAAATTTTTTAAATATTTATTTATTTATTTTGGCTGCGCCAGGTCTTAGTTGCAGCACGTGGGATTTTTAGTTGTGGCATGCATGCGGGATCTAGTTCCCTGACCAGGGATCAAACCTGGACCCCCTGCACTGGGAGCGAGAAGTCTTACCCACTGGACCACTGGGGAAGTCCCAGTTGTATAATTTTTGAAGCAAAATAAAATTATATTAGCAATGAAAATTCTGACAAAGCACTCAGTTTACAGAAAAACAATGCTACAACTTAAACTAACAAAATCTCCACATCTTTTTCATTTTAAAGCATTTGGCTTTTAAATTTTTAGATTGGTTTTGGGCTATTTTCTTAGTCTCTAAGAATTGTCTTTTGCTAGTTCATACATTGATTTAATAATTTTAAGTGGTAACCTTTATTTAGGTTGGTCAAATAGGATAAATATTAATAGAACTTGATGGCTTACTCTTATCTTACTTTAATTTTCAGTATGCTATATTGAAGCATCAAAGTAGAGTATTAATATATATACATTATTTTTTCAACAAACAATAATAGAATTTGTATTCAAACATATGTAATATAAATAAGATTCCTATTATATATTTTATATAGGTTTTAGTTGTCAAAAATATATTGTGGGAGGAGAATCAAACATATTAGAAAGTCAAGATTATTGATAAATCATTTTACTTTTCTGACTTTAGTCTGAAAAATGACAGAATCCTTTCAAGCTTTCAAAAACCTCTGAATCACTCTATGTTGAGTTGTTATAAAAATGTTAGAAAGTGGGCTTTAAACCCTTTGAAGACTCCCCCACTGGCCGAGTAGCATCTGAATTTGTGATGACATATAAATTAATTCCTGGGAGGATAAAAAGGAATTTCAGTGTGCTGAAACTTTAGCAAAGGACCTTTCCCAAAGTGGCTTTTGAAAATGGGAAAATGTTAGAATGTAGTAATTGTCAAATCCTGCTAAAAACCCAAAGAAATATATTCTCTAAATTATTTTTTATTTAAACTGGTATGGGAGTAGATATAAAATGTGTGGGGGAAAAGTAAACATAGAAGTAAAATTTGGTACACACACTAGAGATATTTCATACTTTTCAGGTGTTTTTATCTATGTCACACATTGCTCAAATCACAGGCATAGAATTTTAGTTTTTCAAGGAAATTGAAGATCATCTAGCCTCACCATTTATAGATGGAAAGAACATGGACTTTGGAGTTAAATCGACCTACGTTTGAATCCTAGCTCTTTTGTTTTCTTGCTGGGTTTCTTGGGCAATTTATTCAATTTCCTAGCCTTCAGATAGGAAATTGGATTACTTTTTATAATCTGTAATTATAAAAGTATACAGAAAACACATTCAGATAAAGTATACGGTGCTTGACTTGCAAGGTTTAGACATTTCAGTAGACGAAGAAGTCCATTAAAATAATGGATCTTTACAATTTCTATGGACAATTAGCACCCTTTACACCACTGTTAATGCTATTGAGGCCACAGAGTACGTTTGATTTGTTCTCTTCAACTCCTACCTTCATCTAAATATAGTGAACAGTCCTCCATCTTGAGTCCTTCATAGGAGCCACATTCATAACTTGTAGACTGTTAGATGTTTATTTTCAGAGGAACTATTGATAAAATAGAAAAATAGTTTCTCTGGGAAAAAAAAACCAAAACAACATTGATTCCTAATGAAAGATTCTGAGAAAGAGAAGCTGTTGAAACTTTCGAGCACTGTGGGGAATAGGAGAAGGTGGTTTACATTTAGGTGGGGATCATGTGAAAGGAGAGTGGCACAGACCCAGAATCAGACAGACTGCTGCCAGCAATTTCTGGCTCTACGGAGTCTGTGCCTGCTTTTGCTCACCATTGGATCCCTAGCAAGCAAGCACGGTGCTGGGAACATGATAGATACTCAGTAAATATTTGTTAAATAAATAAATGCTATTTTAGCTTCCTGCCCAAGGATTTGGAATCCAGAACAGTATTGTGATAATCACTATGTGAATTTCCTCTTAAAAGAAACAAAGGTACTGCATGTTTTTGTTTCCTTTGAGACCTCAGGCTTGAAAAGTCTCTTTGATATCTAACATTCAGAGGAAAAGTTGAGTGCTGTTATCCCAAAGGGGAACACTTTTGTGCTAGATGTGGTCGATCCAGCTTTAAAACACACAAATGGAAGCTACTAAATAAGGAAGTGTTTTCTGGTTTGCAGCATGAAAACAACATAGGATAATACAACATTTTTGTGTAGTATTTTATATACATAGTTTCCTTATTTTTTATGTCTTTTATAAATAGAAGACAGGCTATACAGAGCAGTAGAAAGTATAGCAAACCATGTAGTGACAAAGTGATTTTTGCTTTAAAAATCAGCTTTAAGAACAGTTTCTCATAGCTAGTGGGAAGCAGCCACATAGCACAGGGAGATCAGCTCCATGCTTTGTGAGCACCTAGAGGGGTGGGGTAGGGAGGGTGGGAGGGAGCCGCAAGAGGGAGGAGACATGGGGATATATGTATATGTATAGCTGATTCACTTTGTTATACAGCAGAAACTAACACACCATTTTGGAGCAATTATACTCCAATAAAGATGTTAAAAAAACAAGAACTGTTTCTCATTGCGTATGTTGGTAAATTGAAATTGTGAGGGGAGGATAAGCTCAAAACCAGGTCTTGTTTAAAAGACACCAGATACAATGTATTTAAACCTAAAGGGAAAAATATCCCCTTCCCTTTTTTAAAAGTTTGGCACTTTATCAGAAAAAGTATAGTAGTACATAGAGCAGTACTGTCCAATGGAGTATTCTGTAATGATGAAAATGTTCTGTATCTACTCTGTCCCATATGGCAGCTACATTGGCCACTGAACGCTAGAAATGTGGCTACTGCAGTTGAGGAACTGAATTATTAATTTCTTAATTTTTTTGTTTTGAAAATTATACCAAAAAATTGACTTCTTTTTGGTATATAGTTCTATCAGTTTTGTTTGTTTGTTTTTAGGTTTGGTGAATTTTAACACATGTATAGATTCTTTTAACTGCCCCTACAGCCAGGACAGCACAGTTCCATCACTCACGTCACTCCAAAATGATTCTTCACTAAATGCAAATATAACTATGTCATTCCCCTGCTTAACTTTTCCATGGCTCTCTATTACCTACAGGATAAATTACAGACTATTATTGGCATACAAGAGGCCCCATAATAAAGCAGTTGCTTAATTCTGCAGCCTGTCATCCTTCACTACTTTTGTGTTTCCATTTTTCATAAATTCCCTGAATCATGTATCCTTGCTGATTTCTGTTTTTCCTTTAACATTCAGGTATTATCTCCTCTAAGAAGCCTTTTTTGACACATATTCCCAGGGATGAATGGGTGTCCGTTTTCTCTATCCTCTGTTCTAGTATTGCTCCCTGTGACGGTGTCATGATCAGCTTTGTATCATCAGAATCTCAGTTCCTGGCACATATAATAAGTGCTTGATAGGGACTTCCCTGGTGGTGCAGTGGTTAAGAATCTGCCTGCCAGTGCAGGGGACTCGGGTTCAATCCCTGGTCCGGGAAGATCCCACATGCCGCAGAGCAACTAAGCCCATGCTCCACAACTACTGAGCCTGTGCCCTAGAGCCCATGAGCCACAACTACTGAGCCTGCGTGCCACAACTACTGAAACCCTTGCACCTAGAGCCTGTGCTCCGCAACAAGAGAAGCCACTGCAGTGAGAAGCCCATGCACCACAACAAAGAGTAGACCCTGCTCGCCGCAACTAGAGAAAGCCTGCGCGCAGCAGCGGAGACGCAATGCAGCCAAAAATAAATAAATAAATGCTTGATAAATATTAATTGTTCAGTGTTTACTTTTTTTTTTTTGTGGTACGTGGGCCTCTCACTGCTGTGGCCTCTCCTGTTGTGGAGCACAGGCTCCAGGCGCGCAGGCCCAGCGGCCGTGGCTCACGGGCCCAGCCTCTCTGCGGCATGTGGGATCTTCCCGGACTGGGGCACGAACCCGTGTCCCCTGCATCGGCAGGCAGACTCTCAACCACTGCACCACTAGGGAAGCCCTCATTCTTTTTTTTTTAATATGGTTTTTATTCTTCAATTTGTTAATATGGTGTATCATATTGATTGATGTGCATTTATTGAAGAATCCTTGCATCCCTGGGATAAATCCCACTTGATTATGGTGTATGATCCTTTTAATCTGTTGTTGGATTCTGTTTGCTAGTATTTTGTTGAGGATGTTTGCATCTATATTCATCAGTGATATTGGTCTGTAATTTTCTTTTTCTGTAGTATCTATGTCTGGTTTTGGTATCAGGGTGATGGTGGCCTCATAGAATGAGTTTCGGAGTGTTCCTTCCTCTGCAAATTTTTGGAAGAGTTTGAGAAGGATGGGTGTTAGCTCTTCTCTAAATGTTTGATAGAATTCACCTGTGTAGCTATCTGGTCCTGGACTTTTGTTTGTTGGGAAGATTTTTAATCACAGTTTCAATTTTATTACTTGTGATTGGTCTGTTCATATTTTCTCTTTCTTCCTGGTTCAGTCTTGGAAGGGCATACCTTTCTAAGAAGTTTTCCATTTCTTCCAGGTTGTCCATTTTATTGGCATAGAGTTGCTTGTAGTAATCTCTTAGGATGCTTTGTATTTCTGCACTGTCTGTTGTAACTTCTCCTTTTTCATTTCTAATTTTATTGATTTGAATCCTCTCCCTCTTTTTCTTGATGAGTTTGGCTAATGGTTTATCAATTTTGTTTATCTTCTCAAAGAGCCAGCTTTTAGTTTTATTGATCTTTGCTGTTGTTTTCTTTGTTTCTATTTCATTTATTTCTGCTCTGATCTTTATGATTTCTTTCCTTTTGCTAACTTTGGGTTTTGTTAGTTCTTCTTTCTCTGCTTCCTTTAGGTGTAAGTTTAGATAGTTTATTTGAGATTTTTCTTGTTTCTTGAGGTAGGCTTGTAGAGCTATAAACTTCCCTCTTAGAACTGCTTTTGCTGCATCCCATAGGTTTTGGATCGTCATGCTTTCATTGTCATTTGTCTCTAGGTATTTTTTTGATTTCCTCTTTGATTTCTTCAGTGATTGCTTGGTTATTTAGTAACATATTGTTTAGCCTCCATGTGTGTATATTTTTTACGTGTTTTTCCCTGTAATTGATTTCTAATCTTATAGCGTTGTGGTCAGAAAAGATGCTTGATATGATTTCAATTTTCTTAAATTTACTGAGGCTTGATTTGTGACCCAAGATGTGATTTATCCTGGAGAATGTTCCGTGCGCACTTGAGAAGAAAGTGTAATCTGCTGTTTTTGGATGGAATGTCCTATAAATATCAAGTACATCTATGTGGTCTATTATGTCATTTAAAGCTTGTGTTTCCTTATTAATTTTCTGTTTGGATGATCTGTCCATTGGTGTAAGTGAGGTGTTAAAGTCCCCCAGTATTAGTGTGTCACTGTCAATTTCCTCTTTTATAGCTGTTAGCAGTTGCCTTATGTACTGAGGTGCTCCTGTGTTGGGTGCATATATATTTATAATTGTTATATCTTCTTCTTGGATTGATCCCTTGATCATTATGTAGTGTCCTTCCTTGTCTCTTGTAACATTCTCTATTTTAAAGTCTATTTTATCTGATATGAGTATTGCTACTCCAGCTTTCTTTTGATTTCCGTTTGCATGGAATATCTTTTTCCATCCCCTCACTTTCAGTCTGTATGTGTCCCTAGGTCTGATGTGGGTCTCTTGTAGACAGCATATATATGGGTCTTGTTTTTGTATCCATTCAATGAGCCTGTGTCTTTTGGTTGGAGCATTTAATCCATTCACATTTAAGGTAATTATCAATATGTATGTTCCTATTACCATTTTCTTAATCGTTTTGGGTTTGTTTTTGTAGGTCCTTTTCTTCTCTTGTGTTTCCCACTTAGAGAAGTTCCTTTAGCATTTGTTGTAGAGCTGGTTTGGTGGTGCTGAATTCTCTTAGCTTTTGCTTGTCAGTAAAGCTTTTGATTTCTCCACGGAATCTGAATGAGATCCTTGCTGGGTAGAGTAATCTTGGTTGTAGGTTTTTCCCTTTCATCACTTTAAGTATATCATGCTACTCCCTTCTGGCTTGTAGAGTTTCTGCTGAGAAATCAGCTGTTAACCTTATGGGAGTTCCCTTTTATATTATTTGTCGTTTTCCCCTTGCTGCTTTCAATAATTTTTCTTTGTATTTAATTTTTGATAGTTTGATTACTATGTGTCTTGGCATGTTTCTCTTTGGGTTTATCCTGTATGGGACTCTCTGTGCTTCCTGGACTTGGGTGGCTATTTCCTTTCCCATGTTAGGAATGTTTTTGACTATAATCTCTTCAAATATTTTCTTGCGTCCTTTCTCTCTCTTTTCTCCTTTTCGGACCCCTATAATGCGAATGTTGTTGCGTTTAATGTTGTCCCAGAGGTCTCTTAGGTCTCTTAGGCTGTCTTCATTTCTTTTTATTATTTTTCTTTATTTTGTTCTGCAGCAGTGAATTCCACCCTTCTGTCTTACAGGTCACTTATCCATTCTTCTGCCTCAGTTATTCTGCTATTGATTCCTTCTAGTGTATTTTTCATTTCAGTTATTGTATTGTTCATCACTGTTTGTTCTTTAATTCTTCTAGGTCTTTTTAAAACATTTCTTGCATCTTCTCGACCTTTGCCTCCATTATTTTTCGAGGTCCTGGATCATCTTCACTATCATTATTCTGAATTCTTTCTCTAGAAGGTTGCCTATCTCCACTTCATTTGGTTGTTTTTCTGGGGTTTTATCTTGTTCCTTCATCTGGTAAATAACTCTCTGCCTTTACATCTTGTGTATCTATTTGTTTCCTTCTTGACAGTGGTGAGATGATTGATATTCTTAAGTTTCATATCGTGTAATTTAATTAAACTGACTTCTGAAATTTCCTTCCAAAAGGTTTCACTGGAAGAAAAAAATGCAACCATTATTTATGACCCTAAACTGCAGACTCCAAAGACCCTACAGGAAGCCATTGATGACATGGGCTTTGATGCTGTTCTGCACAATCCTAAGCCACTCCCTGTTTTAACTGAGACTGTGTTTCTGACTGTTACTGCTTCACTGGCTCCGCCATGGGAGCATATCCAAAACACATTGCTCAAGACGAAGGGCGTGACAGACATTAAAATTTCCCCTCAGCAGAGAACTGCAGTGGTGATAATAATCCCTTCTATAGTGAATGCCAGTCAGATAGTAGAGCTGGTTCCAGCTCTCAGTTTAGATACAGGAACTGTGGAGAAAAAGTCAGGAAGTTGTGAAGATTTCAGTATGGCTCAAGCAGGCGAAGTCATGCTGAAGATGAAGGTGGAAGGGATGACCTGCCATTCATGTACTAGCACCACTGAAGGAAAAATTGGGAAACTACAAGGTGTTCAGCGAATTAAAGGTAGTATGCCTGATGTTATTTGTTTGATTGCTTTGCAAGGCTTAGTTTTCTGTTTTGGCCTTTTTAACTTTTGCATTTTTACTAAGCATGGGTTTTGAATCTGTGGGACTAGAATGTTACTGCTTCATTGAAGTCTGAGGTACCATGTATTCCCAGCATTAATGTTAGTAAAGTTAATGGTTATAAATAAAAGTTATTTGAATCTTGTACTAGCATAAAAGGCAGCCAGGGTGGTGATTCATGAGGTTCAGGGTTCTTAACACAACATACCTAGGTTCCTCTTGACCTCTAATATGTTTCTATTCAGGCATGCAGAAACTTGGAGACCACAAATATAGTGGTCACATCTTTTACTTTTTTTCTAGTCCATATCATTAACATTTTCTGAAAAGAACAGAATTATTTTAAGAAAGGATAATGACAACAATGAGAGAAACAATTATGTATGGTATTGATTTGGTCTACAGAATGTTTTCTGAAGTGGCCCAGGAATAACTGAAGTAAATAATTATTTTCCCTTTTATTAACTAGTTTCCCTGGACAATCAAGAAGCTACTGTTGTTTATCAACCTCATCTTGTCACAGCAGAGGAAATAAAAAAGCAGATTGAAGCTGTGGGCTTTCCAGCATTCATCAAAAAACAGCCCAAGTACATCAAATTGGGAGCTATTGATATAGAACGTCTAAAGAATACACCAGTTAAATCCTCAGAAGGATCACAGCAAAGCAGTCCATCATATACCAATAATTCAACAGTCATTTTCATCATAGATGGCATGCACTGTAAATCATGTGTGTCAAATATTGAAAGTGCTTTATCTTCACTCCAATATGTAAGCCGTGTAGTCGTTTCTTTAGAGAATAGATCTGCCACAGTAAAGTACAATGCAAGTTTAGTCACTCCAGAAACTCTGAGAAAAGCAATAGAGGCCATATCACCAGGGCAATATAGAGTTAGTAGTACAAATGAAATTGAGAGTACCTCAAACTCTCCCTCCAGCTCATCTCTTCAAAAGAGTCCTTTGAACATAGTTAGCCAGCCTCTGACTCAAGAAACCATGATAAACATTGATGGCATGACTTGTAATTCTTGTGTGCAGTCTATTGAGGGCGTCATATCAAAAAAGGCAGGTGTAAAATCCATACGAGTATCACTTGCAAATGGCAAAGGGACTGTTGAGTATGATCCTTTACTAACCTCTCCAGAAACGTTGAGAGAAGCAATAGAAGACATGGGATTTGATGCTTCCTTGTCAGGTAATATCTTTCTTTTCTTTGATTCTTTAATGTTCTTTTATTAACACTTTGCTGGTTCTTTTGGCTTTTATCAATGAGAAATGAGTAATAGGCACTGCTATTCCACTTTTTGGAAATAAGACATATGGAGGTATTCAGCAGTGTATACAAAGATGCATAAGGATGTTTGCCTAATTATTTATAATATTTAAAAACTGGAAACATTAAATAAAGCATGATACCTCCATATGATGAAATGCTAAGAAGCCATAAAAAATTATGGTATTGAAGATACTTAATGCCATGGGAATGTGTCTGAGATATTTTGTTAACTGAAAAAAAGCAAGCAAAAAAGCTGTATGTTCAGTATGATCAAAATTTTATAAACACATGTACAAGGACTTATACCATGTATACGTTATTTATGTATATGAATGAATAAAATTCCTGGTAGGACATGAACTAAATTTTAACAGTAGTTATTTGTGAGTGTAGTTATTTGTGAGTGGTAGGATAAAAGTGATATTTTGTTTTCAATTTGCTTTCTTATGTATTTTAAGGTTTTTTGTGTGTGTGTGACAGGGATGTATGTATGTTTGTTTGTATGTATTTTTGTATATATAATATGGGAGAAGCAAATGTTATTTTAAAAAGAAAAAAGTAGAAATAAAAGAATTTTAACTGTAGTTTTGAATTTAGGCATTCAAATGAAACTGACTCTAGAACTGGCCCAAAGTCTTCCTGTTTCCTGGCAGCACTTACCTTGAACTAAAACCAAAGACGTATATCCAATGGAATTTGCCCATGTGAACTTGTTTTAAACTAGAATTGAACCTCGCCTTGAATTAAACTGGAAATTCTCTAAATGAAATTTCTTGCTTTAAATAACAATGGAAAAGTTGAATAACTAATTTCTAGACAATGTCATTAACCTTTGCTCTTCTAATCAGAATGAAATAAATCAAATAGCTGTGTTCTCTTTTCAAGCTCACTAAAACTAAGAAGCATAAAAAATTAGTCACATGCTCAAATTATTATGGTAGATAAGTGTCAGTGGAAAAGGACCCAGAGGTATAAACATTCTTAATTTTCATGTTCATGACAAATGGTAGAAATTATAGAACTGTCACTTCTTAAAGTCAAGATGTAGTTCACATACCATAAAATTCACCTTTTTTTTTCCTTCCAAAATTCACCCTTTTAAAGTACACAATCCAGTTGTTATTAGTATATTCACAGAAATTTGCAGCCATTACCATTATGTAATTTTAGAACATTTTTATCAGCCTCCCAAAGAAATCACATACTGGTTAGCAGTCACTCCCCATTTCCCCTTCACCTCCCCCTAGCCCAGCCCCTTTTATCTACTGTTCTGTTTTCTGGCTTTATAAATTTGACAATTCTAAGTACCATATAAGTGGAGTCAGAATATTTGTCCCTTTGTATTTAACATCTTTCACTTAGCATAATGTTTTCAAGATAACAAACGTTCATCCATGTTTGTGATATGTATCAGTACTTCATTCCATTTTATTGCTGAATAGTATACCATTTGTATGTATATACCTCATTTTGTCTCTCCATTCATCAGTTGATGGAGATTTGGGTTGTTTCCACTCCTTGGCTATAATGAATAATGTTGTGGTGAGCATTTCTTACAAGTTTTTGCATGAATATATGTTTTTATTTCTCCTGGGTATATGCTAGGAGTGGAATTTCTAGGTCATATGGTGAATATGTTTAACTTTTTCAGTAACTGCCAAACTGTTTTCCAAAATGGCTGCTCCATTTTATATTCTCACTTAGAAGTCTCACTTTGATAAAGAAGATCTCAAAAGACCAAGATTCTTTTGCCTTAAAAAAGATACACACACACACACACACACACACGCAAATACACATGCACACTGGAATACTACTCAGCCATAAAAAATGAAGTAATGTTATTTGCAGTAACATGGATGGACCTAGAGATTATCATACTAAGTGAAGTGAGTCAAAGACAAATATCATATGATATCACTTATATGTGAAATCTAAAAAAATGATTCAAATGAACGTATTTACAAAACAGAAACAGACTCACAGACATAGAAAACAAACTTATGGCTACCAAAGGGGAAAGGGGGGAGAGATAAATTAGGAATATGGGATTAACAGATACACACTACTGTATATAAAATAGATAAACAACAAGGACCTGTATAGCACAGGGAACCATATTCAATATCTTGTAGTACCCTATAATGGAAAAGAATCTGAAAAAGATGATATATATCTGAAAAAGAATATTATATATATATATATATATATATATATATATATATATATATATATATATATATATATATATATATATATATATATATATATATATATATATATATATATATATATATCTGATTGGTAACAAATTACTGCATTGTGTGTTTCTGCTAGAGATCAGAGTTTAAGATGCCACCAGAATTGTGGCTACCCATTTTCTGAATGCCAGTGTCAGTGCTGCTCTAGGCTTCACAGTCTGCCACTCTGACTTGTTCCTAGAGGTACAGGGATCAGTGCATTTCGCCTTCATGTCATACCAGTCCTGGGTGGGCCATAAATGTTAAAGGAGGTAGTGAGAAAAATGGGAGGTGTTTTTTATCATGACCATCAATCTCATCATTCTTTTAAAAAGACATATTATGTGAAGTTGTCTTCACTAACCAATTAAAGCAAACACAATACTCAAGTTCCTTTTCCTTTTTTGTAACTTTATCTTTAATTTCAAACTTACAGAAAAGCTACAAGAACAGTACAAAGAATTCCTGTTTACCCAATTTTACTCAGATTCCACAGTTGTTAATATTTTGCCACATTTGTTTTATCATTCTCTTTCTCTGTCGAGAGACAGAAACATATATTCAAACACACATTACCCACACACGTATATACCTTTTTCTGAATCATTTGAGAGTAAGTTGCAGACATGATGTTTATAATTGTTTGGTTTTTTGGGTTTTCTTTTTTTGCGGCACATGGGCCTCTCACTGTTGTGGCCTCTCCGGTTGTGGAGCACAGGCTCCAGACGCGCAGGCTCCACAGCCATGGCTCACGGGCCTAGCCGCTCTGCGGCATGTGGGATCTTCCCAGACCGGGGCATGAACCTGTGTCCCCTGCATCGGCAGGTGGACTCTCAACCACTGTGCCACCAGGGAAGCCCTATAATTGTTTTTAAGCCATTTTCTGATTATGTATTTATTCTTCATATTACTTTAGACTGAACCTGCCGGTTTTGAGGATCAGATTGGAAACCCTTGAAATTTTTGGAATATTTTCTGATTGTTGCCTCAAGTGCAGGAGAGTCAGCCTTCCTTTTGAATTCATTTAAGCATAAGTAGTGTGGCTACAGCTTATAGAAAAGCTAGTTTAAAGAAACTAGCCATTTAATTTATTGGGGCTTTTTAACACCTGTACTCCCTCTGTGGAAGATGGAAGGTTTTGCTCTTCTTGCCACACTCACTGGGGTAAAGGTTACAATTTTATGAATCTTTGTTGAGAAATCATGCCAATGTAGCTAAAAGGGATCACCTCGGGGCTTCCCTGGTGGCGCAGTGGTTAAGAATCCGCCTGCCAATGCAGGGGACACGGGTTCGAGCCCTGGTCTGGGAAGATCCCACATGCCGCGGAGCAACTAAGCCCGTGCGCCACAACTGCTGAGCCTGCGCTCTAGAGCCCATGAGCCACAACCACAACAAGAGAAGCCACCGCAATGAGAAGCCCACGCACAGCAATGAAGAGTATCCCCCGCTTGCCGCAACTAGAGAAAGCCCATGCACAGCAACAAAGACCCAATGCAGCCAAAAAAAAGGGATCACCTCTATGATTTATTTTAATTTAATACTGTACTTCTAGAGTGTGAAAATTGTAGATGGTATTTAGGTTACTTCTGGTACCTGAAAGAACTAAATTACTCTGGAACAAGACTTAAAGTAATTGGTAGTATAAACTTTTTTTTTCATTGTCCAAGTTCAAAATTAAGTCTTGATAGTAATTATGAGAGAATGAATAAGCTCCTGGCTAGATTAAAATAATGTGTTTTTTCAAAGCCAAAGCTAGTTCCTTTGGGCAAATGAGCCTCCTTTTTGAATTTTTGGTACTATTTGGTAAATTTTGTCCTCTTTGTTCTAAATAATGCTCTCGTAATCTGAATGAATATCGTTTTCTGAACTGATCCACTTAAGACCAGAGACTGACTAATTTCGGAATTGGGAGAATCTTGTCCTTTGCTATTCAGTGTCCTTTGCTCTACTCAGACTGACAGCACTGCCGTCACCTGGAAGCTTGTTGGAAAAGTAGAGTCTCAGGCCCCACCCTAAATGTACTGAATCACAACCTGCATTTTAACAAGATCTCCCAGGTGATGGTATGTGTGTTAAAATTTAAGAGCCATTATTATAACTGATTTGAGAAGTCTAGATCATTATTCATTAGGGAAATGATAAGGCTTTTGTTAAAGTTTCTTCAAAAGATGCCCTTCTTCAGCACCCTAAAAACCAACTCTGCTATGCAAGCTTTCCTCTGTGGGCTAGCCAAGCAGGCCTGAACTAGTTTTTTGCCCAAGGGGAAGAAATAACAAGTTAGGTTAGTGGAAATTTCCACATCACTTCTTTTCCTCCTTATCTGTGCAGGAGAGTAGAAACTAGCTTTTTTGCATGTATTGATACATGGATGTGCAAAAGGGAATACTTTCTCCCTTCTTGGGAGGTGATTAATACTGCAGTGGATAAAGTAAAACAGAATAGCAACTTTTCTGAGACTGCAGGTGAGCTTCTGGGATGACAGAAGCTTTCCACTGTTTCACAGTCCATAAACATTCTACGGAAAGAGTCTCTGAACACTCCTTTGCAAAAAATGAAGATTACTGCTGACTTACTCCTTGCCTCTTCTTCCATTGTCCACAAAGGCATTTTAATTTTAAAAATACGATATATTGGTGTTAAAAGTTCAAACATACAGAAGTTTCTGTAGAGGAAATTTGTTCATCTGTCTGTTATTCTGTTCCTGCTTTAACCCCATTCCCCAGTAGGAGCCACCATTAATAGTTTGGTATGTACCCTCCTAGGCTTTCTTTTGCAGGTTCTCATATATACACTCTAACAATTTTTAAATGACATTATACTTCAATGCTGTTTTGCCGACTGCTTTTGGTTCCACTTACTATATCACGAATTGCTTTACTGCCAGTATGTAAATCGTTAACTTAATGATAAAAATTCATGATAAAAATAAGAGCTATCTATTAACAAACCATTGTCTACTCGGGTTTGGGGTAGAGAGAATGGCTTGAAGATATTGATGTAAAGTTTTGTTTATTCAGTTAGGTCAGATTTTCCCGAGAATTGGGATGGGCAGTGTTGAACTTGGAAGTCATTTCCTAGAAAGTGTAGAGATAACATTGCACTGGGCTCTAGGTCCATGAAAGTTTTAAAGGAGTGGATTGACAGTGCCAGGAGGTGTGGATTGTGATGAGTGAAAAGGATGCAGCTGGAGAATACCTCAAATGAAAAGAATCTTTTCCTGTCCACCAGATACAAATGAGCCACTGGTAGTTATAGCTCAGTCCTCATCGGAAATGCCACTTTTGACCTCAACTAATGAATTTCATACCAAAATGATGACACCAATTCATGACAAAGAGGAGGCAAAGACTTCATCTAAGTGTTATATACAGGTCACTGGTATGACTTGTGCTTCCTGTGTAGCAAACATTGAACGGAATTTAAGACGAGAAGAAGGTAAGACACTCTTAAAGCCTGTTATTTTAGGCACTAGTTTGAGGACTCTGTCCTTTTTGTCCTCTTATGTGTTTTGTAACCATGTTTATGACTCTTGCCAAGGCCTCATAAAGACTATCAGTATACTCAGGACAACCTTGTCTTCCTGACAATCGGTTTTTGTTAGTGTTTTGTTCCCTTAGATATAGTTGCTGTCTTGTTTACCTCATGGCAACATTTTAATATCAATGAAGTTTGTAGTCAAATAGCAGAAGAAAATACATAAGATTACTATTCTTTATGAACCTTGGCTGCAAGGGATGTTAAGAAACATGAATTTACTCATAAAGCTATGCTTAAAACTAACAATGACAATCCATAAGTTTCAATATTACTAAACCCAGGCCAAGCACTGGACCGAAGTCAAGTTTGTTTATAATTGTTCTCTTCCAACAATTTGAACACTGATCTTTGCTTGCAGTAAAAGTATTCAAAAGTTACTTAATATTGTATACAAGTTGTCATTTTAGGTTACAAATTCTTAGAATAGCTACAATATATATATATTTTTTAATTTTTAAATTTAATTTTATTTTTTTATACAGCAGGTTCTTATTAGTTATACATTTTATACATATTAGTGTATATATGTCAATCCCAATCTCTCAATTCATCACACCACCACCCCCTCACCACTTTCCGCCCTTGGTGTCCATACGTTGTTCTCTACATCTGTGTCTCAACTTCTGCCCTGCAAACTGGTTCATCGGTACCATCTTTCTAGGTTCCACATATATGCATTAATGTACGATATTTGTTTTTCTCTTTCTGACTTACTTCACTTTGTTTGACAGTCTCTAGATCCATCCACGTCTCTACAAATGACCCGATTTCATTCCTTTTTATGGCTGAGTAATATTCCCTTGTATATATGTACCATATCTTCTTTATCCATTTGTCTGTCGATGGGCATTTAGGTTACTTCCATGACCTGGTTATTGTAAATAGTGCTGCAATGAACATTGGGGTGCATGTGTCTTTTTGAATTATGGTTTTCTCTGCATATATGCCCAGTAGTGGGATTGCTGGCTCATATGGTAATTCTATTTTTAGTTTTTTAAGGAACCTCCATACTGTTCTCCATAGTGGCTGTATCAATTTACATTCCCACCAACAGTGCAAGAGGGTTCCCTTTTCTCCACAGCCTCTCCAGCATTTATTGTTTGTAGATTTTTTGATGATGGTCATTCTGATTGGTGTGAGGTGTTACCTCATTGTAGTTTTGATTTGCATTTCTCTAATGATTGGTGATGTTGAACATCCTTTCATGTGTTTGTTGGCCATCGGTATATCTTCTTTGGAGAAATGTCTATTTAGGTCTTCTGCCCATTTTTGGATTGGGTTGTTTGTTTTTCTTGATATTGAGCTGCATGAGCTGCTTGTATATTTCGGAGATTAATCCTTTGTCACTTGCTTTGTTTGCAAATATTTTCTTCCATTCTGAGGGTTGGCTTTTTGTCTTGTTTGTAGTTTCCTTTGATTTGCAAAAGCTTTTAACTTTCATTCGGTCCCATTTGTTTATTTTTGTTTTTATTTCCATTACTCTAAGAGGTGGATCAAAAAAGATCTTGCTGCGATTTATGTCAAAGAGTGTTCTTCCTATGTTTTCCTCTAAGAGTTTTATAGTGTACGGTCTTACATTTAGGTCTCTAATCCATTTTTTTTTTTTTTGCGGTACGCGGGCCTCTCACTGTTGTGGCCTTTCCCGTTGCGGAGCACAGGCTCCGGATGCGCAGGCTCAGCGGCCATGGCTCACGGGCCCAGCCGCTCTGCGGCATGTGGGATCTTCCCAGACCAGGGCACGAACCCGTGTCCCCTGCATCGGCAGGTGGACTCTCAACCACTGCGCCACCAGGGAAGCCCTCTAATCCATTTTGAGTTTATTTTTGTGTATGGTGTTAGGGAGTGTTCTAATTTCATTCTTGTACATGTAGCTGTCCAGTTTTCCCAGCACCACTTATTGAAGAAACTGTGTTTTCTCCACTGTATATCCTTGCCTCCTTTGTCATAGATTAGTTAACCATAGGTGTGTGGGTTTATCTCTGGGCTTTCTATCCTGTTCCATTGATCTATATTTCTGTTTTTGTGCTAGTACCATAATGTCTTAATTACTGTCCCTTTACAGTATAGTCTGAAGTCAAGAAGCCTGATTCCTCCAGCTCCGTTTTTATCCCTCAAGACTGCTTTGGCTATTCGGGTTCTTTTGTGTCTCCATACAAATTTTAAGATTTTTTGTTCTAGTTCTGTAAAACAATGCCATTGGTAATTTGATAGGGATTGCACTGAATCTGAAGATTGCTTTGGGTAGTATAGTCATTTTCACAATATTGATTCTTCCAATCCAAGAACATGGTGTATCTGTCCATCTGTTTGTATCATCTTTAATTTCTTTCGTCAGTGTCTTATAGTTTTATGCATACAGGTCTTTTGTCTCCCTAGGTAAGTTTATTCCTAGGTATTCTATTCTTTTTCTTGCAATGGTAAATGGGAGTGTTTCCTCAGTTTCTCTTTCTGATCTTTTGTTGTTAGTGTATAGGAATGCAAGAGATCCCTGTGCATTAATTTTGTATCCTGCAACTTTACCAAATTCATTGATTAGCTCTAGTAGTTTTCTGGTGGCATCTTTAGGATTCTCTATGTTTAGTATCATGTCATTTGCAAACAGTGCCAGTTTTACTTCTTCTTTTCCAATTTATATTCCTTTTATTTCTTTGTCTTCTCTGATTGCTGTGGCTAGGACTTCCAAAACTGTGCTGAATAATAGTGGCAAGAGTGGTCATCCTTGTCTTGTTCCTGGTCTTAGAGGAAGTGGTTTCAGTTTTTCACCATTGAGAACGATGTCTGGAGAGTTTTTATCCTAAATGGGTATTGAATTTTGTCAAAAATTTTCTGCATCTGTTGAGATGATCATATGGTTTTTATTCTTCAATTTGTTAATATGGTGTATCACATTGATTGATTTGCATATATTGAAAAATCCTTGCATCCCTGAGATAAATCCCACTTGATCTTGGGTGTGATCCTTTTAATGTGTTGTTAAACACATTAAACAACCACATTAAACAAACACATTTGTTTCCTAGTATTTTGTTGAGGATATTTGCATGTATATTCATGAGTGATATTGGTCTGTAACTTTCTTTTTTTGTAGTACCTTTCTTTGTCTGATTTTGGTATCAGGGTGATGGTGGCTTCATAGAATGAGTTTGGGAGTGTTCCTTCCTCTGCACATTTTTGGAAGAGGTTGAGAAAGATGGGTGTTAGCTCTTCTCTAAATGTTTGATAAATTCACCTGTGTAGCCATCTGGTCCTGAACTTTTCTTTGTTGGAAGATTTTTAATGACAGTTTTAATTTCATTACTTGTGATTGGTCTGTTCATATTTTCTATTTCTTCCTGGTTCAGTCTTGGAAGGTCATACCTTTCTAAGAATTTGTCCATTTCTTCCAGGTCGTCCATTTTATTGGCATAGAGATGCTTGTAGTAGTCTCTCAGGATGCTTTGCATTTCTGTGGTGTCTATTGTAACTTTTCCTTTTTCATTTCTAATTATATTGATTTGAGTCCTCTCCCTCTTTTTCTTGATGAGTCTGGCTAATGGTTTATCAATTTTGTTTATCTTTTCAGAGAGCCAGCTTTTAGTTTTATTGATCTTTGCTATTGTTTTCTTTGTTTCTATTTCATTTAATTCTGCTCTGATCTTTATGATTCCTTTCCTTCTGCTAACTTTGGGTTTTGTTTATTCTTCTTTCCCTAGTTCCTTTAGGTGTAAGGTTAGATTGTTTATTTGAGATTTTTCTTGTTTCTTGAGGTAGGCTTGTAGAGCTTCAAACTTCCCTCTTAGAACTGCTTTTGCTGCATCCCATAGGTTTTGGGTCGTCGTGTTTTCATTGTCATTTGTCTTTAGGTATATTTTTGGTTTCCTCTTTGATTTCTTCAGTGATCTCTTAGTTAGTAACGTATTGTTTAGCCTCCATGTGTTTGTATTTTTTACCTGTTTTTCCCTGTAATTGATTCCTAATCTCATAGGGTTGTGGTCAGAAAAGATGCTTGATATGATTTCAATTTTCTTAAATTTACTGAGGCTTGATTTGTGACCCAAGGTGTGATCAATCCTGGAGAATGTTCCATGTGTACTTGAGAAGAAAGTGTAACCTGCTGTTTTTGGATGGAATGTCCTATAAATATCAATTAAATATATCTGATCTATTGTGTCATTTAAAGTTTCTGTTTCCATATTAATTTTCTGTTTGGATGATCTATCCATTGTTGTAAGTGAGGTGTTAAAGTCCCCCACTATTAGTGTGTTACTGTCAATTTCCTCTTTTTTGGCTGTTAGCAGTTGCCTTATGTATTGAGGTGTTTCTATGTTGGGTGCATATATATTTATAATTGTTATATCTTCTTCTTGGATTGATCCCTTGATCATTATGTAGTTTCCTTCCTTGTCTCTTGTAACATTTCTTTACTTTAAAGTCTATTTTATCTAATATGAGTACTGCTAATCCAGCTTTCTTTTGATTTCCGTTTGCATGGAATATCTTTTTCCATCCCCTCACTTTCAGTCTGTATGTGTCCCTAGGTCTGATGTGGGTCTCTTGTAGACAGCATATATATGGGTCTTGTTTTTGTATCCATTCAATGAACCTGTGTCTTTTGGTTGGAGCATTTAATCCATTCACGTTTAAGGTAATTATCAATATGTATGTTCCTATTACCATTTTCTTAATCGTTTTGGGTTTGTTTGTTTTTTAAATTTTTTAATTATTTTTATTTTTTAATTGGGTTTGTTTTTGTAGGCCCTTTTATTCTCTTGTGTTTCTCACTTAGAGAAGTTCCTTTAGCATTTGTTGTAGAGCTGGTTTGGTGGTGCTGAATTCTCTTAGCTTTTGCTTGTCTGTAAAGCTTTTGATTTCTCCATGGAATCTGAATGAGATCGTTGCTGGGTAAAGTAACCTTGGTTGTAGGTTTTTCCCTTTCGTCACTTTAAGTATATCATGCTACTCCCTTCTGGCTTGTAGAGTTTCTGCTGAGAAATCAGCTGTTAACCTTATGGGAGTTCCCTTGTATGTTATTTGTCATTTTCCCCTTGCTGCTTTCAATAATTTTTCTTTGTCTTTAATTTTTGATAGTTTGATTACTATGTGTTTCAGTGTGTTTCTCTTTGGGTTTATCCTGTATGGGACGCTGTGCTTCCTGGACTTGGGTGGCTATTTCCTTTCCCATGTTAGGATTTTTTTTTTTTTTTTTTTTTTTTTTTTTTTTTTTTTTTTTTTTTTTTTTTTTTTTTTTTTTTTTTTTTTTTTCTTTTTTTTGTTTTTTTTTTTTTTTTTTTTTTTTGCTGTACGTGGGCCTCTCACTGTTGTTGCCTCTCCCATTGCAGAGCACAGGCTCTGGACGCACAGTCTCAGCGGCCATGTCTCATGGGCCCAGCCAGTCTGCGGCCTGTGGGATCTTCCTGGACTGGGGCACGAACACGTGTCCCCTGCATTAGCAGGCGGACTCTCAACCACTGCGCCACCAGGGAAGCCCAGGAATGTTTTTGACTATAATCTCTTCAAATATTTTCTTGGGTCCTTTCTCTCTTTCTTCTCCATCTGGGACCCCTATAATGCAAATGTTGTTGTGCTTAGTGTTGTCCCAGAGGTCTCTTAAGCTGTCTTCACTTCTTTTCATTCTTTTTCCTGTAGTCTGTTCCACGGCAGTGATTTCCATCATTCTGTCTTCCAGGTCACTTATCTGTTCCTCTGCCTCAGTTATTCTGCTATTGATTCCTTCTAGTGTAATTTTCATTTCAGTTATTGTATTGTTCATCTCTGTTTCTTTGTTCTTTAATTCTTCTAGGTGTTTGTTCTTTAATTCTTCTAGGTGTTTGTTAAACATTTCTTGCATCTTCTCGATCTATGCCTCCATTCTTTTTCCAGGATCCTGGGTCATCTTCACTATCATTTTTCTGAATTCTTTTTCTGGAAGGTTGCCTATCTCCACTTCATTTAGTTGTTTTTCTGGGGTTTTATCTTGTTCCTTCATCTGGTGCATAGTCCTCTGCCTTTTCATCTTGTCTATCTTTCTGTGAATGTTGTTTTTGTTCCACAGGCTGCAGGATTGTAGTTCTTCTTGCTTCTGCTGTCTGCCCTCTGGTGGATAAGGCTACCTAAGAGGCTTGAGCAAGTTTCCTGATGGGAGGGAGTGGTGGTGGGTAGAGCTGGGTGTTTCTCTGGTGGGCAGAGCTCAGTAAAACTTTAATTCCCTTGTCTGCTTATGGGTGGGGCTGCGTTCCCTCCCTGTTGGTTGTTTGGCCTGAGGCGACACAACCCTCGAGCCTACCTGCTTCTTTGGTGGTTGTAATGGCAGACTCTGGGAGGGCTAACACTAAGCAGCACTTCCCAGAACTTGTGCTGCCAGTGTCCTTGTCGTCACTGTGAGTCATAGCCACCCCCCCCCCCCGCCTCTGCAGGAGACCCTTCAACAGTAGCAGATAGGTCTGGTTCAGTCTCCTGTGGGGTCACTGCTCCTTCCCCTGGGTCCTGATGCTCACACTACTTTGTGTGTGCCTTCCAAGAGTGGAGTCTCTGTTTCCCCTAGTCCTGTCAAAGTCCTGCAATCAAAACCCACCAGCCTTCAAAGTCTGATTCTCAAGGAATTCCTCCTCCCATTGCCATACCCCCAGGTTGGGAAGCGTGACGTGGGGCTCAAAACCTTCACTCCAGTGGGTGGACTTCTGTGGTATAAGTGTTCTCCAGTTTGTGAGTCACCCACGCAGCAGTTATGGCATTTGATTTTACTGTGATTGCACCCCTCCTACTGTCTCATTGTGGCTTCTTCTTTGTCTTTGGATGTGGGGTATCTTTTTGGTGCGTTCCCGTGTCTTCCTGTCGATGATTGTTCATCAGTTAGTTGTGATTCTGGTGCTTTCGCAAGAGGGAGTGGAGTGAGCGCACATCCTTCTAGTCCACCATCTTCCAGCCATCTACAATATAGTTTTTTTTTCCTTTTTTTTTTTTTTGGTATGCGGGCCTCTCACTGTTGTGGCCTTTCCCGTTGCGGAGCACAGGCTCCAAACGAGCAGGCTCAGCGGCCATGGCTTATGGGCCTAGCTGCTCCACGGCATGTGAGTTCTTCCCAGACCAGGGCACGAACCCATGTCCCCTGCATCGGGAGGTGGACTCTCAACCACTGTGCCACCAGGGAAGCCCAACAATATAGTTTTTTAATCAGTCACACTCAGATGTTTTAGCTTATAGTTTTGCACTCACATTAATGGACTTCACAGTATGCATAGTAGATTTGTTAACCATAGAGATATGTGAGTATGTTTAATGAGCCTGAAGTCATAGGTTTGGTACTCAAGCAGCCCTCGCCCAAGATATCTTAATGATATATGCTGTTAGTCAGAAGGGCTGAATAAATAGATTATTATAAGTTTATCCCCAGTATTGGGGAAATAACTCAAAGTATATAGAGTAATAATGGAATTATGTAGCCAGTAGAATCACCTTATATGTAAAGGCCAGAATATTATTGTAACAAAATGTATGTTATACACTAGAGCCATCTTCAGTTCAATATTATCTTGTTTGCATTCTGTCATTTCTGCGTCCTTCATTTCAGCCTCCATTATATCTAATTAGAATGCAGTCAGGGCTAAATTACACTTTGAATGATTAAAAAAGAACAGGAGGGAAGTTGCAAGCAAATGAAAGCAAAAAGAAGTTTTCAAGGGTCTGTTTAATTTTAGAACAAACTCTTTTGGGGCAGTTCAAAAATAGCCTTTCTCATGAGACAAGCAATACCTGTTACAAATTACAGATCTTTTTTTCTTTTTTAATCCATTAAGCTCATACTTCCAGTTACCTTCTACTACCCCTATACTTCCTCCTAACCCAGTTAGGCATACCATTGCCCTAGGTGGGGTCACTACATTCATTCTTGTTTTTTTAATTAAGTGGTACTGGTCTTCCCTCAGTTTCATCTGCATTATATTTTTAAAAATGAATTGATAGAGTTCTAATTATATTTTGAAGTAAGAATTTTAAAAATTGTCCATAATTTATATAAGTATGAAACATGTTTTTGAAACTTGAAAAACCAGATTTTCTCTTGCTCTTTGGCTGTAGATTACATTCAACTGAAGCAAGAAGATTTTTTTCCTACTTTCTCTATACCCTTCTTTTATTACTGATACTTTCCTGTGATCTGATCTTCTGAATTATTTGGTACCCACAAAACCCAGTGTGTAACCATTATTTTTTTCCAAATAAAAGAATAGTGTTTTATTTTTTTAACCACTTTTATACAGAAAACTTAGATTATATTAGATACTTTGTCTTCTTATTAAAAGCTATTATTAAATTAATATTTGGATATTTTTTCTTTTTGTCAAAACCCAGAGCTAACCTATGGACTGTTGATCCCTTTTCCATGTCAGGTGGCCACCAAGTGCTGCTGATTCCTAGAAAGAACTGCCGTTTCTGCTTCACATTATTAATTTTCTTCCTGGCAGTGACAGTAATAGCTGGCCTAGAGAATTGGGATGGTTGTTAACAAAATGCTTACACCAGAGAACAGCATGACTGCCATAAAATGAACTTTTTTGTTAAGTTGTGTGGCACTTTTATTTTCTTAGGAATAAGAGCATTTTAGATTAGTGTGTGTCAGACAATAAAACATGAGAAAGAAATTACTGTTATTTGGCAATATTGTAATGTGTATGTTGCTATATTCTTGGGTTCTTTGCTACAACTGCAGTCATTTCCTATGTACATGAGTTCCTTTCTCTAGGACTCTGTCTTATGAGTTTCTAAAAATACTTTATATTTACATGATAAGGTCTCAATCGATTACAATTCATGGGCATTATTTGGATCCCAATTCAAGCAAACAAACAAACAGTGTTAAACAGTTGTAAGACAGTTGTGGAAATGTGAACATTGCCTGGGTATTTGATGATATTGAGGAATTATTTTAGGTTTGATAATGGTATTATGGTTCTTTTTTAAAGAAAAGAGTCTTATCCCTTAGTGATATGTATTTAAATATTTACATATGATACGATATCTGGCATTTGCTTCAAAATAATCAGGGTAAAGGGCAGGGAGTGAGTGGGTAGGAATATATATGAAACAAGAGCAGCCCAGTGTTATTGATAATTATTGAAGCTGAGAGATGGGTACATCAAGTTTATTATGTTGTTTTCTCTTTTGTGTGTGTGTGTGTGTGTGTGTGTATGTATTTGAAAATTTCCATACTAAAAAGTTTTTAAAAATGAGGCCTTCTTTTCAAATAGTTTTATTTGATTTGGGTTCAAGACTGTATAAAAGTTAAGAAATAAATTTCTCCAGATTCACTTAATCCTTTCACAGTTAAATGAAAAAAAACTATTATAAGATTATTATTTTTATGAGAAATGTTATCTGAATTGTTTTTCTTATCAATGTTCCTAGGAATATATTCTGTACTTGTGGCTCTGATGGCTGGGAAGGCAGAAGTAAGATATAACCCTGCTGTCATACAACCCCCGATGATAGCTGAGTTAATCCGAGAGCTTGGATTTGGAGCCACTGTGATAGAAAATGCTGATGAAGGGGATGGTGTTTTGGAACTTGTTGTAAGTAAGACGTTTTGTGTGGTTAATAGAATTTGCAGGAAAAACTTGGCAAGAATTCAGAAGAGTTTGAAAGAGAATTAAAACGTTGGGACAATAAAACATAAAATGAAAATTAAGGAAACTGGAAAGATATGACAATGGTGGCCTTCAAGCATAGAATGTAAAAGATAATCATCTCTATTAAGAACCAATAAACAAGAATTGGGTTTGAATAAATAAATGAAGATCAACTTTTAAAATATAGTATGATTCCTACATGAAATTACTAGAAGAAATCTTTGGAGCTTTTTTCAGTATTCTATTTTAAAAAATTCAGACATCAGGCAAGTCAAAAGAATTGTACAGTTGAACATTCTTATAGACACTGCATAGATTCTACAATTAACATTTTACTATATTTGTTTTATCATACATCAGTCCATCAGTCCATTGCGGAAACAATTTTAAACTCACAAAGAAATTGCAAAAATAGTACAGAGGATTTCCCTGTAGCCTCTACCTAGCTTTTCGCAGTGATAACATCCAATCTATCATTTAAAAAATAATATTAGAGTAGGAAGAGTCTTTATAAATATCATGCAAAATCCATAAAAGACAAGGTTGATAATTTCAGGTACATAACAATTTTTTCTTGGGAGAAAAATACCAAAAACAAAGTCAAAAGGCAAGTAAAATAATTGTAATTCATATCATAAATTAAGGTTAATTTCCTTAATATATGAAGAAGTGTTGTAAATCAATAAAAACCATCAACCCAAAAGAAAGATGGTAACGGATATGAACTGACAGTTCACAAAAAAGCCAACACAGTACCTCTTTATTTTTTTTACATCTTTATTAGAGTATAATTGCTTTACAATGGTGTTAGTTTCTGTTTTATAACAAAATGAATCAATTATACATATACATATGTTCCCATATCTCCTCCCTCTTGCGTCTCCCTCCCTGCCACCCTCCCTATCCCACCCATCCAGGTGATCACAAAGCACCAAGCTGATCTCCCTGTGCTATGTGGCTGCTTCCCACTAGCTATCTATTTTACGTTTGGTAGTGTACATATGTCCATGTCACTCTCTCAATTTATCACAGCTTACCCCTCACCCTCCCCATATCCTCAAGTCCATTCTCTAGTGGGACTGTGTCTTTATTCCCATCTTGCCCCTAGGTTCTTCACGACATTTCATTTTTTCTTAGATTCCATATATATGTGTTAGCATACAGTATTTGTCTTTCTCTTTCTGACTTACTTCACTCTGTATGACAGACTCTAGGTCCATCCACCTCACTACAAATAACTCCAATTCATTTCTTTTTATGGCTGAGTAATATTTCATTGTATATATGTGCCACATCTTCTATATCCATTCATCTGATGATGGACACTTAGGTTGTTTCCATGTCCTGGCTATTGTAAATAGAGCTGCAATGAACATTTTGGTACATGACTTTTTTTGAATTATGGTTTGCTCAGGGTATATGCCCAGTAGTGGGATTGCTGGGTCATATGGTAGTTCTATTTGTAGTTTTTTAAGGAACCTCCATACTTTTCTCCGTAGTGGCTTTACCAATTCACATTCCCACCAGCAGTGCAAGAGTGTTCCCTTTTCTCCACATGCTCTCTGGCATTTATTGTTTCTAGATTTTTTGATGATGGCCATTCTGACCGGTGTGAGATGATATCTCATTGTAGTTTTGATTTGCATTTCTCTAATGATTAATGATGTTGAGCATTCTTTCATGTGTTTGTTGGCAATCTGTATATCTTCTTTGGAGAAATGTCTATTTAGGTTCTGCCCATTTTTGGATTGGGTTGTTTGTTTTTTTGATATTGAGCTGCATGAGCTGCTTGTAAAGTTCGGAGATTAATCCTTTGTCAGTTGCTTCATTTGCAAATATTTTCTTCCGTTCTGAGGGTTGTCTTTTGGTCTTGTTTATGGTTTCCTTTGCTGTGCAAAAGCTTT